>CAJNIZ010003204.1:8798-24199 GCA_905231905.1 Symbiodinium pilosum | reverse complement strand
GTCAATTTCGGGAAATTCCCATTTTGATGCTGGAATTTCCCCGGCCATCTGTGGAATGGTTCGGAAGCGGAACTATTTTGAGATCTTGACCCTACAAGATTTTTTGCGAGGGTATTTCACAGGGTGCTGAAATTTGGGCCTTACACCCTGGTTTGTTAAGCCCTGGTTAGCGGGAGCTCAACATAAGGAAGGTGCCATCAGGCCATTGCCAGCTACATACCCAGCCCCGCAACACCCTAAACTGGGTTGCTGTTAAGGAACTCATTTTCAGGTGCTATATTGGGGGAACCATATTATTTACTCTATATATATATACCCATGATGGTAACTTGATTTCTTTAAGTTCCTTAGCAGCAACCAGTAGACCCTGCACCCTAAGCCTACTTCAATCAAGGAAGCTGTCAGGTTGGCGTTTCAACTTCTGGTGCTCAGGATCAGGGGTATGTAGACCCTTCCCCGGCACAATCCAGCGCCCAACCCCTCAACCACTTTCGCTTCTATGCATTGAAGGGCTCAGGGTTTTCGGGCTCGCCTGCAACCCCGGCTGCGTACAGTTTAGTAGAACTGACCTTCTTAGTAGGAGCATGTCAAATGGTAAAGCCCCACTGGATCTTCAAAATACTTCTGGAAGGTCTAACAAGATATCTACTAAGTTCTCACCTAAACCCTAAAGCCTAAAACTCCTCTGAAAGGCCCTACAGCAAACCTATAGAATCCAACAAGGTCTACCTTGAACCCCGCACTCTGAGCCCTAAAGCGAGACTTAAACCGTAAATCTCTAAAGCCTGAAGCCCAAAAACCCTACAGATAAGAAACTGACCCCCCTATATCCCAAGGGATTGGGGTTTAGGGTTTTAGGGTTTCGGGTATCCATGTACCCTAAACCCTAAGCCCTAAATCCCAACTCCATGTAAAAAAGTCCAAGCCAAACCGCAACCCTAAACCTTGTCCCCTAGCCCTATGAGGTCTAGAGTCGCAGCTCAAGGCGCCTGCATTAGCGCTGCCATCAGATGGGATTCTCTGCCACTGGGTGCCACTTCCTGCAAACGCAAAGATCCGTTATATGAGAGTTTGTCAACATGATTTGTTTTGGAATTTCCCGAAGCCCTAAACCTTAAACCCGAAACCCAATCCCCTTATAACGCCTGTACATCTCTGGGGCCACTGAGGGCCGCCAATTTTGAGAAATCTCGAACTCCAAACCCTGCACCACTTAAATCCTGAGCCCTAAACCTTAAATCATAAACCCTAACCTCAAGGGGACTCCTGCTGCAGCTGCTACCGAGCAGCCCAAAAGCATCCACAAAATGGAAAATGCTATTGGGCTCATTTGGGGCCTTCCATTTCTGGACTCCTTAGGGGGTCTGGGTAGGTATCTGATTTTCTGAAACTCCCCGAGACCTTCGTGGTGTTTTTCTACACTAGAGGGCTTAGTGACAAGGATTTAGGGATTCGGTTTGAGGTTTTCCTGGTCATTTTGTTCTACAAGCGTAGCGATTTGGTATTTTTTTCAGATTCCCCTTCTCGGATTCTACTGTATAACAGTGTAGCGTGGATAAAACCATTTTTATGGAGGGTCGATCTCCATGTGCTGAGCCCTACTTAGAGACTCCAAAGTCTTTAGATGGATGGCGTAGTTTGCACAGCTTTTTCAGCTTGCTGAGGTTATACGTTGGGTCCTGCCCCCACCCAGTAACAGCTTACAATAGGAGTAATATTAAGGGGTATATCTATATATATATATAACTATCTTTTCTTCCCTTTGCTGTGTTCTGCACCAAAACCCTAAACCCGGACCAAGAAGCTGTCATGTCATAAGGTAGATGCAACCCGTAACCCTAAACCCTTCCCTAAACCCTTAACCCTAAACCCTTAACCCTAAACCCTTAACCCCAAGCCGCCATAATGGCGCGCTCTGTGCCATCTTGGGGTTCGGCTTTCAGTATTTATGTGCAAGGAAGAACCCGAACAGGACCCTTGTCTTCGGGCCGTGATACCCAATGCCCTAAACCCAAGACCTCAAACTCAAACCCTAAAGCCCCTGAAGCCTGAAAACCTGTAGCTCGAAAGCCCAAACCCCAAAACCCAAAGCCGTGAAGGATAAACCCCTCAAGCCGGGTCCTCATGAAACCACCAGCCCCCCCGCCCACCCCCGACACCCCGACACCCCGACAGCCCTAATGAAACGGTTTAGGGTCTGGGGTTAAGGGTTCAGGTTTCAGGAATAATCCTGATAATCCTTCATAAGGCCCTTAATCTATGGGGGCCCATCTTCCCCGGGGGGTGGATAGCAGCTCTCTGACATCCTCTTGTAGGCCAAGCCCTACTTTACTTCACTCCCCTTGTTTGAGCCATTGTAGTCCCCTCACAGGTGCAACTCTAGGGCCCTAGGGGGCAAGCCTTATAGTCCCCCTTAAGTGGATAGAATATGGGGTACATGGGGATCTTATTATAATATACCCAAAGCCATATTCTATCTACTTAAGGGGGACTATAACCCCTATACATCCTATTGCAGGCAAAGCCCTACTTCTCGCGTATGCTCTTCGCCTTCAACGCCTCAGACGACAGGAAGGTGCAGCGAGCGATCGACCAGGCCGCTGGCGCAGCATGTAAGGTAAGGTTTAGCGTTTATACGTAGAGTTCGTGGTAGTTTCCGTACATAGGGGGACCCCAATATAGACCCAAATATACTATAATCCTCATTATAGGGACCCCTAAAGTGGTACCCACAATTTGGGGAACTACCTTCATAGGGCTTAAGAGTAAACCCTAAACCCTACCCCCCCCCATAGGGTTTAAGAGCCTATAGGGAACCCTAAACCCTAAACCCTAACCCCCCCCATAGGGTTTAAGAGTCTACAGGGGCTTGTGGACTTCAAGATTCAGGGCTTAGGGCCCAGTTCAGGGTTTAAGTCTTAGGATGAGAGCGCTCAGGGTTGGGATTTGGGGTTTTAGCGTTTAGGATTTAGGGTTTAGGATTTAGGGTTTAGGATGTAGGGTTCAAGGTTTAGGGTGTAGGGTTTAGGATTTAAGGTTTTAGGGTGTAGGGTTTAGGATTTAGGGTTTGGGGTTAGGTGGACCCCACCCAGTAATAGTAACTATAAAGTAGAATGGTGATTGTATGAGGGCCCTCTTACTGGCACAGGGTGGGGGCTCAGCCTAACCCATACACTAAATGTCTCCCAACACTTACCCTTGGCTAGCTGGGAATGAAGAAATGGAAAAGAACATGGCAACTACTATAACGAGTTATACAGGGACTACTATAGGGATCCGTCTCTGCATTCCTTGCTAACCAAAGGGAAGAACATGGTATCTGCGGGTATATTGCGCGTTGTTCGGCGCTCAGAAGGAACTGATATTGTATGGGAACTGATCATACATGACATCAGGGTTTTACAGATCAACGGGGCATAGGGTGTGGGGTTCAGATTAAGTACCATAGGATGCTGTAGTTAATACCATCTCGCGCCGTCAAATAAGGTCGAACAATGCTATTTAGGACTTGGGATGTTAGGGTTTCGGCAGCAAAGGGTCTATCATCAAGTTCCAGGAATTGCAGGTGATCCTGTCCCTCACTGCATTGGGGCAATGCTTTCTCTTTGGGTGGTTGAGTGGCCTAGTAATGACCGGCGGGAGGTGAGAATTCTGACCAACACTGTCGGTCAAGGTTTCGAGGTTGGCGCCAATGATATCCCCAAATGATCCATATCATTGGGGGCTCCAAACTGGCCAATTGATCCAAGTAATCTGATGTGTGCGGCTGAGCATGCAGGGAGATACATCTGAGATTGTCTTAGACCGCGGGTACTTCGTGGTTTTGGGGCCGTAGGAGAATGGATGCCCATCATAATGCAAGTGCCACCTGCTCTGGGCGCAGTTAACGGCGATGGCGCACGCCCCAAGTAGATTTGACCATGAAAGGATTTCTACGTCTAAGAGGCCCTTCAGACATCTCAAAGGTGTCAGGGGTGAATATCAAGGATCTCTTTTTCCCGCGCTTTTCGTAGGTCTGGTTTCTAGGCAGTTTAGGGCTGACGGGAGCATAACAAGGGTGCCACGCTATGTGGGTTACTGAAAGACAAACGCTGGATCTGGCTACATTGGCTACATCATCACCCTTTGTCTGGTGTGCAGCATGCTACCAAGGGCGTTTTTAAGGCCTGTAGACTACCTCCCAGTATATCAAAGATCGTGCATATGAGAGTTTCTCAAGATTCCCTTGTCGAACCCTTCAAGATTAATACGCACCCCCCATGAAATGATGTCGCTACTCCTCTCATGGCCCCCTCTTTTGAAAAATCACCCAGTGATGCAGGAATTCGCTGACTGGCGAAAGAAGTCCGGATGCCCAGCAAGCGTGCTGTCAAATGATATTGAGTTAGAGAAGCTAACATGGAAGCCCAAAAGTAGTCAATCCAAACGCTGCCTTCCTTGTGAGCAGGACCAGATGGACTTCCATGCTTGTTTGGGAGATGGTAGTTCTTGCATTTTGATGACGCTTTGCTGTGTGTAGAGTTTTCCGGGAAGCCGTTGATATTCGCTTGCGGACTAACGGGACGAAAGATGATGAAATTCCCCCGTCAGGATGGTTTATTTGCTACTTTCTAATGGGGTGCTGGGCCAAGTAACTGAGTAGAGCTACAGTAAAGGGCAAACACAAGGGTGGACCCCCCGAAACCCTAAACCCTAAACCCCTTCTACATGTTGGGCATTGCAATGCGGGAGTAAGGCTCAAGGAGCCACGGTGTTGGCATGAGCCCTAAATCCTAAATCCTAAACCCTGGGTAGGCCCCTGGGATATTTGATATTTTCCCTAATGGCTGTAATAGGGGACCCTATATATTAATATTGTTCAAAGGGTGTTAGATGCCAACCCAGAACCCTAAGCTTGTTTGGATTCGTTGGCTGCCGGCTCTTGGGGCTAGAGCTTTAAGGGTTGGATGTTGAAGGTCGTTCTGACCTGCTATTCTATTACACCCCCTGACTACCCATTTTCCTAAGTGCGACCTGAATAGACCCTAGTTGCGCCCTCAACCCTAAAACCCTGACGCCTGCCTTGTTGGTGTCTATTCTGAGGGCGGGGCGAATGTTAGGGGGCGTGTACGGGGGGGGATTATCTAGGGGAAGATGATTATGCCCTAAACCCTAAACCCCTAAAGCCTAAGAGTTCCTTCAGACTTCAGAAACCTGAGCTCTGGCGTTTTTGAGTCCTGTATCTAAGTATATGAGGGTTTCCCAAAATTAGGGGTACCATTTTGGGGGTCCCAATAATGAGGACTGTAGTATTTTGGGGTCTATATTGGGGTCCCCCTATTTTGGGAAACTACCATATAGCTGAGCTGGTATTCTTCAGCCTTCTGGAACTTTCGTTATCCTGATACAGCTGCTGCGCGGTATACGGGAATCGTATTCTGATTCTGAGGAATTTCATATTCTAGCTACCTAAGGGAACTCAGCATCTTGGTCCGAACATGTTGTGATATGGCAGTTGCAACCGTAAGCCCTAAACCCTATATAAGCCTTGGCTTCAAGCACTTAGCCATACATCCAAGGCCGAAGCCTTTATCAACACAGTTTAAGGCCGCTATATGCGCGCCTGCAGAGCTACACCAAAAAAAACACGAACGTTGTGGATGAAATTCCTCGTATAAGTCCTAAACCCTAAACCGTAAATATTCATTTAGCCCCCTGAAATGATCAAAAGCTACAAGCTTCAAGTTTCCAGTCAACACTGAAGCCTTTAAACCCTAAACCCTAAACATGGGAGTGCCGGCAGAGCGTTGGCCCAAGCAGTGCCTCCAGAGTCCCAGTAGGACAAACTTACATCCTCAAAGTAAGAACTTTGAGTTTCTTGGGTTGTGTATTTGGTTGTTATGATTTATAGTCCCCCTTAAGTAGATAGAATATGGGGTATATGGGGATCTTGTTATAATATACCCAAAGCCATATTCTATCTACTTAAGGGGGACTATATGTTCATGGCTGGTCAACGAAAAGAAAAGCAACTTATGCCGCGAACAAGACAGAAGTATCTTTGTGGTTGGGCCTTAGTGATCGGGCCTAAGAATTCTCAGAAACCCTGAACCCCAACATCTCCAAGGTGCGTGGGCACATAAGTTAGTTTCACTAGATGTTGTAGTATTTATAAGAAGTTTCAACACCAGAAGATATCGAGATGTCGCATGGGTCTCATGTTAGGTGCTTGTTACCCTTTGCCGGACGATGTCCTGTGTATGTTTGAACGTGGCGCTCGTGAGTGGTAGAAATGCCTGGATGCTTTGCGGCACCTCCTGGGTTGCTGTTGAGGAACTTAAATTACGATACTTCAGGCGTAATTCTCTGTATAGTAAATAATAGGGCTTCCTGATGAGAGCAATTTGAAAATGATCCCTAGCAGCCCCCAGCCTCTTCGGCCCTTGTCCGGCAGATGCCTAGGGCCCCCCAAACGATTTAGAACTCTGAGAACTCAGAGTTCTCTCATATTCCTTTTCAAGGTGAGCCTGGTCTAGGATTGAGGGTTTACTGTTTAGGGCTCACGCATACTAACAGTGAACCCCCTCCGGGCCCTGTCTACATGGCTGCTAGGCTCTTTGTAGCGGGGCTGTTAGGCTTCCATGTAACATTGACAAAGGCTAAACCCTAAACCCCGTACATCTGATATGTCCCTAAGCACACCGTTTGCCAATAAAAAGCTCTAAAAAGGGCTGTTTTGGGTGGATTTCGTGTTTACATAGCAGGGCTTGGTTTTTGATGGGGGCTTCGGGTAAGTGATTTCCTGACCCCCCTAGGGTTTCGGGTTGCTTTGGCAACCCACCCCCTTCCCCCCTAACACAAAAAGACCCTGCAACTGGCATGCAGCCATTTGTCTATAACAGGGCCTGAAAAAAAGTTTAGACACTAAAGCTATCATACGGCCACATGAAGCTGACAGCGTCCTGTTAAGCTAGGACCCTATAATCAGCATCCGGCCACAAGGCCTTTAAGACCTAAACCCCTAAGCCTTAAACCCTAAACCCTAAAACTTCGGGTTGGAATTACCAAAGCCCTGATGCATTTCAACCCTAAGCCCCCCCTCGCAGAGAGCCCGATACTTCTTTTTTTCCGCAAAACGTGCTTACATAAGTTGGTTTTACGTTTACAGGTTGAAACTATAGAGGTTATAGGGATGATATAGGGTTGTATAGGGATAATGGAGGAGAAATTGGAAACTACTAGAGTATAAGAGGGTCTATATTGGAGTTTAACATATCAGAATTGACTTAGGGGTTGATAAGTCGGGGCTATATTGCTATCCTGCAACAATTTGGATGATGATGCTGCCAATGGGGCAAATGCCGCCTCTGGCACCACCGCTGCATGTAGTGCGGCTTTAGTCAGCGACCTGCAGGCAGCCACTCAATGTTCCCTAACCTTGAAGCCTGAACCCTAAAGCCTAAACCCTAAACCGCGTGGTGCGCCAATGGAGCAAGCGCAGGCTGGCGCCGCCTCCAAGGCACAGCCAGAAGGTATGCCAGAAGGCCCTGTAGAAGACTACTGTATAGTACCTTTGTTGGAGATGAGCCATAATATAAACACCTAGTATCCCCCTTAATAACCCCTATATAGTTCCCTATAGGACCCGCTTTCAGGAGTTTAGACCCTAAACCCTAAATCCTAAATTAAACCCTAAATCTTAAACCCTAAACCCTAAACAGTAGTTTCCATTCTATTGTCCATTCTTCTCTACGTCTTAAACCCTAAACCCTAAATAGTAGTTTCCATTTTATTTTCCATTATTCCCTAAATCTTAAACCCTAAACTTTAAACTATACCTCAGATCTTCATCCTATGGGCTTCATTCTGGGACGTTGACTCTTTCCCCCGTACTTAAAAAGATTGGTGCCTCAGGGTTCAGGGTAATATGTGGGTTATATAGGGGTAATACAAGGGTTATATAGGGCTTCTATAGGAGTTCTATACGGGTTAGGGGTTATCAAGGTGTTATACAGGGGTGATATAGTAATGTTGAGGTTATATTATAGGGATAGTGGAAAAGAATATGGAAACTGCTATAGTATAAAAGGGCTTATATTGGGGTTTAACATATCCGAGCTGACACGTGCTTCCATACTTATAACCCTGCTCAGGCCCAGGCGGCTTGAAGTACCCCTACCATGGTTTTAGGGTTTAGGGCTTAGGGTTTAGGGTTTAGGGCTTGGGGTTTAGGGTTTCGGGTCTACCGTATGTTTTAGGGCTTCTTATCGCCCACGCATGTTGTCCCCAGGGGTTAACATCAGGGGCCTTTTTACAAAACAATGGAACAGAGACTACGTACAGACATATCCCCTCCCCCTTGCGCACTAAGAGCCCCTTTCGACAAAAACCCTAAACCCTAAAACCTACAACGCTTTGAGCATACGAATTCGCGAACTTTCCAATGCCCGTTGATCGTAGGAAAAGGAGGCGAGCACCCTCCTAGGAGCTTTTGGATGTTTCTTAAAATTAAAGGTACCGTTTTGGGCGTCCCATAACAAGGACTATGGTATTTTGAGGTCTATATTGGAAACCTCGTATTTACTACCAGACAGTCCTCAATAAGTAGGGGTTAAGGGTTCAGGGTCCTCAATCTGTAGTCTCCGTGGAATTATTCTGTCTGTCTATTATAAGGATATATCAACAAGAATTTGTTTTTCTACAGGTCTAAGGGGAGTACAGAATTCGTGTCCACTTTTCTTTCTGTCCCGAAACTCTCAACCCTAAACCCTAAACCCTAAACCCCTAAACCCCTAAACCCTAAACCTTAAACCCTTAACCCTAAACCATTCCCTGCGACCAACCCGGAAGGTGACTTGAGAAGGGCTGATGCCATGCTACCACCCGCAAAAAACCCTGACAATCGCTTCCCAGACCCCCTAAAGGATCCAAAAAATTAAACCCCCTCATGATACCCTAGTTTCCCCAATGTAGTAATGGGTTCATATTGGGGGAGTTCCATTTTTTCGGATCCTTTAGGGGGTCTGGGTTGGAGACCCAAGTCTTATGTCATTCCTTTGCAGGGACCCCTTACCTAGACCACTAGTAAACATGTGAGTAGTATTCTATTTGGGGATACAATGGCACCCAGTATAGAGTAAGATTATATCCTCCTTTTGGGTTATAGTATTTTATATAAGGAATATAATCTTACTAGGTTCAACCACAAAAAACCCTACTCAAGTCTTATCCCATTCCTTTGCAGGGACCCCTTACGTAGACAACTAGTGTTTAGGGTTTTGGGTTTTGGGGTTTAGGGTTTTGGGGTTTAGGGTTTTGGGTTTACCCCACGCCCTATAACCCTACACGCCCATTTAGGTTCTAGTATTTTCGGATGCAGGCGTTTAAGAAGGTGGAAACAAGTCAAGTCATTGCCGGAAGAGAGCACCCAAGGATAGCATTAAACCCTAAGCCCTAAACCCTATAAGCCCCAAACACTATAAACAGCTTCCAAGGATAACGGCCGAAGCTGATTCTACCATCAAGGAGCTCAAGCTTCAAGCGCAAGGGGTGTTACAGACGGGACGTGGCATACTGCTTACTTCATCTGGGGAGCCTCGCTTGCATTAGGAGAAGTTTCTGGGTTATACGCGGCTTTTCCAAAATTAGGGATACCTTTTTGGGGGTCCCCCTAATAAGGACTAAAGTATATTGGGGTCTATATTGGGATCCCTTTATTTAGGGAAACTACCATGTAGGGAATATTGGGGTAATATTGGGAAAATGGAAAAGGAAATGGAAGCCATTATAGGGGTTTTATAGAGGTATTATTGGTACTAAATTATAGGTTTGCCCTCGGTTCATGTCCTGATAAAACATTCCAAACTATGCAAGAGAATGAGGGACAGTTGATGTGTCAAACTGTAGTATAGATAAGAGAAACCTCTGCGATCCCGGCATGGGCTGGGATTAGGGTTTAGCGTTTTTTTTTGGATATCTCTGCTGCAATGCTGGCAAATAGGAAATGAGTGCAACAGGGCAGCTACTATCTAAACAACGAAGGCCTAGCCCCTGCCGCAAGGCCCCTTACCCCCCTAAACTCCGAACCATCGAGTCCTGACCCTAAGGCCCAAAGTGGTCTTATCTAAGCCCTAAAACCTAATGATCCATGGGCCTCCAAGTATCCTGTATATATTTATATATCCTTGTATATTACCCCTCTAGACCCCAACCGCAAAGCCCCAACTCCTGTGAACCTCCTTTGCCTGGTACGCGACACATCCCTATATCCTATATACCTTTTATACCCCTATATGAGCGACCGCTTTTTTTATCGTGTAGGAGTCAAGAGCAGGCAGAGATAAAATCCAGGGACATGAGCAAAACCTCAGTAAAGCGATGGGGCCCCCCAAAAGCCATACCCCTGAAATGGATGACAGCAGCGTGCAAAAACCATGTAAAGCGACAGGCCCCCCTAAAGCGATTTTTTACTTAGCTGTTTACTAATAATTTAGGTAGCCGCTCATATAACCAAGATAAGCCCCTCCTAAGCCCCAAAGCCTCAAAACGGCATATTAATGCAGCAAAATACGGTGGCCCCAAGATAGACCCCAACACTTTAAGGTCCTCATATTAGAGGTAGCCCCGAAACGGGACCCCAAATTTTTAGGAAACTCCCATATTGGGTGCAGCAGAGGAGTTGCCATCTCCCTCACCCCCAAACCCTAAACCCTAAAGCGTAAGTACAGCAGTGGAGTTGCTATGTCTCTAAACCCAGAACCCTAAACCCTGAACCTTGAGAAGCCTAAACCCCAAACCGTAAGTACAGCAGAGGAGTTGCTGTGTGGGGAGGATACTGTGGGCCGTGCAGGGCTGGAGTCTGGCGAGGTCGGATCCGCCTCAAGGGTCCCCTTCAAGGGGATTAGGGTTCAGGGTCCATAGGGGCATCTAGGGTTATGTAGGGGTATATAGGGGTATATAGGGTAGGGATATGTGGTGTGTAGGGATATACACATATATAGGGAGATGTGGGGATATTTGTAGGTCGCCGTGATTTAGAGTCGGGTTAGGGGTCTCAAGGTGTAGGGGTTCAGTATTTTTGGGAGTCTTGGGTTCTTAGAACCTTGCAGCGTAAGAGGTGTTTCAGATGTTGGGAGGACTTCGGCAGGTTACGGATTTATGTTCCGTGTTCAGGGTTTGTAGAGTTTAGGGTTGACCCTAAGCCCTAAACCCCTAAACCCTAAACCCTAGGGTGGAAACTGTCAGGTAATCTCACTGCTCTTGCGTGATGCTCCTCGCCTGATATTTGGCATCCAAGCGCGTGGGAGTGTAGGTGGACCTCTCACCCAGTAATATACGGTTTAGGATTTAGTGGTTTAGGGTTTAGGGTTGAGGGTTTAGGGTTATAGTGACCATAAGGGATCATGGTGATTATATTGGGGTCCTCTTATATTCGAAGTATACCACTATAACAGGTTGGGGGGGGGTCCTCCTAAGTGGGAGATTCCTAAACATCGCGTCCATGTCCTGAAGTGAAATTGTCGCTGAGGGTCCACAAAAGTTGAAGTTTGCAAGCTGGCTAAATTGTAACGAGCAGCGTCTAGGATTAGGGTTTAGGGTTTAGGGGTTTAGGGTTAGGGCTTGGGATTTAGGGATTACATCTTGCCCGAACTGGTTGTTCTTATGGAATTAGTCCTCAAACTGCCTTAAATGTTTTGCCCCTTTGAACCCTGCACCGTACACCCCAAACCGCCTTGGTTCAATTATGGCGTGAAGGTGTAGAATTTCACCGTTCTAGGTTCCTGTCTGCACACTACGGGAGGCTCATGGATAGTTTTAAGTGTCTTAGAAGTTCCCTAATTGAGATTATAACCATACTTATCCTGCTTCCTCACCCCGCTTGCAGCAAAGCCACCCATGATAGGGTTTAGGCTTTATCGAAGTACTAACGACATCCCTCCGAACATCAGACATCCCGAGGGATATAGATGTCCCTCTGCTGCGGGTCCATGTCAGCCATAGGCCAAACTCATAGTATCCCCCTGAATACCCCCTATAATAGACCCCTATATAGCTGCTTATATAACTCGCTTTCAGGAGTTGAGACTATAGCTCATGTAGGAAATTCCGCGGTTTTGATCTTAAGGCTTAGGGACCTCACTTGTTTGCGTTGCGGGTCAGGCTGTGGATTAGAGGAGGTTGATGCAGGAGGGTTTGGGGTTTAGGGTTTGAATACTCGCCAAGATCCCTTTGAGCTCTATTTAATATTAAGGAACACTATAGCAAATCTTACAGGGAGTCTAAGAGCATAATATTGGTGATTTTTTAAGCTTCTGAAGCACTGGAAAAGAAACCTAAGCCCACAAGACTTCGACCCCACATAAGCCCTGTTCACAAGGACGGTCTGGATGGGATCGTTTTGGGCTAAATCCTATAACCCTAAACCCTAAAACCCTAAACCCTAAATCCTAGTTGATTCGGGAATGTAAGGTTCATATTGCTGCTACGCACCACGCATTCTGTGCTGTGCTGGGCGACGGAACCGTGGCGACATGGGGTGATCCGCACTATGGCGGCGACAGCAGCTTGATGTGTTCTAATTAGTTGACATTTTACTGTGTTGCCGTTGGGGGGCTTAGCTTGGGTTGCTATAATAATCGCAGCTTGATGTGTTTTAGTTGAAGTTTTACTGTGTTGCTGTTAAGGAGCTTAACTTAAGCTGCTATAATAATTAGGAAGCCCAATTATTTACTATATACCCATATGGTAACCCGTTTCTTTGTTCCTAACAGCAACCCAGTTGAGGTGGCTGCAGCGGCTAGGAAAGCTGGTAAATGGGAGTTTTCAAGGGGTTAAGGGTCCAGGGTTTAGGCAGTTCTTTGCGCTTTTGCCCCTCGTCAATAAAGGATGGCAACAGTCTAAAAGTCTGCAGATTGAACAGACTAATTAGGATTGTAAGAATGCGTCTCGGTTTAAGCTTCTGATGTTGCCGGACTCTGGTGTATGACTTTATGAGACTAACTTACCGAGGGCTTACTAGGGAATATGGGAAAATAGAATTATATGAGCTATCATCTAAACTCCTTCAAGGGGTTATATAAAGGAATATATAGGGGACTACTATAGGGGTTATTAAGGGGGATACTAGGAGTTTAGACTATGGCTCATATAGGGATTACATAGGGATAATATTCCCTTATTCTCTACTAAGAACCAGTAAGCTAAAGCTTGAGTCGGGGCTTAGGCCTTGAAGGTGTCTAAGTGTGCGATGAGGTTGGGGTTTACGGTTTAGGGTTTAAGGTTTAGGGTTTAGGGTTTAGGGTAGCTTGAGATCTGTGGATGTGCAACTGGGATCTTGCAGCATGCCATCAGAAGTTCAAATTCTAAGGTGACGCAATTTCTCTAAATTCTGTTCAGCAAACAACGTAAATATATCCCTCCTCCTGAGATCCCTTGCCCCCATGCCAGTACCTGAAACAACCTAAACCTCAAACGCCAAATCTCGTGAAGATTGCATATGTTGTAGCACTCCCATCAAAATACAACCACAAATTCTCCACATACTGCCCTAGCCTACTTTTCTGAAACTGTGACACCTATGAGGTCGATGCCATGCTTGTATTGAGGGGGTTGATCTAAAGGTCCTTTGGGAAATGAACCCTAAACACTAAACCCATTGCTCAGGTCTCCTGTAGACCTATAATGAAACTAGCCGCCTTGAGAACATAATTTTCATCAACTCCCATCTACATGCACTTAAAGACGCGGTCTCCATTCATGACTCGTAGGGTTTAGGGTGTAGGAAGAACCTTAGCACACTTTCAAGTTTATTGCGATATCGTCCCGGAAACACCCGTGTAAAACCCGAACCCAAAAGCTATTCCCGACAGCCATGCATCCTAAGCTGTCCTAAACCCTAAAAAATTCTAAGCAATATAGTAGCTTCCAAGTTTTCAGTTCCTCTTCACTTAAAGAGTGGTTTCCATTTGCTTCTCCCTCCTGCCTTCCCTACTAACAACCCGAAGCCGTATACTGGTTTGCCTTTTCTTTCGCATCCCCTTTTCCCGCCAAGCAGATAGCTCCCTGAAGACGCTGAACCCCAAATCCGATCCTTGACCCTAATCCCAAGCCGCAAAAGGGTGCTGTAAAAAATCCTGAACCTGTGCACTGCAAACGTTCCCAGAAAGTGCAGTATACCTGAATGAGAGAGTACACCCTAAGTCATAGTAGGATCCCTAGCATGATTTAAGGAATGTTCCCTGAATTCAGGGATACTGGACTTTCTGACTACGGCCCAGGTAGCTCCATAAAGAGCCGCCTGAAAGATGCGAGGCGGCTGCTCCATGGCACTTGGTCGGTCCACTTGCTGCTTCTTACCCAGACCCCCTAGACTTACTGGTGGTTATTAGGGAAGAAGGTAATGTAATCCCCATATCATCCCCCCATTAAGTAAGGGATTCCGAAAATGGAGCCGCGCAATCATGGCCCGGAGACTGAAGTAGGAGATTGTTTCTAGATGCCATTTTTCCGATCATTTGCGTACTTGGGGCAGGGAATGGACGAAAGGATCCGTGCGCTGGTCCCACATAGCCTCCAACAACATACAGTAGACGTTCTGATTTGCTCTTCCATTCCTGACTTCAGTACCGAAAATCAGCAAGTTAATATTAAACAGCTTTGGGGTAGTGGCCTGCGGGATTACAAAAAGGTTTTGGGTTATGTTATGTTTCAATACACGCTCTGTCGACGGCAAGCGTGTAGAGCGATTTGGGCTTCTGATTTCAAGGTTTAGGGTTAATTGGTTCAGGGTCTCGGGTTTGACGTGTACAGGGTTATTAGGTTTAGGGTAACAATAATATAGGCACACAGATTCAGTATTCAGGGCGCGTGGCTGTAGGTGTTGGGTTCAGGGGTGTGGGAAGCTGAGCTACCTGGTGAAGGTAACTATGAAATAACCCCGGGTTTTTTAGAACAAGAACCATCATCCAACAATTTCACGGTGATCTGTGCTGTTGTCATTCATGCGTTTGTAGATATTGAATTGGAATCCCCCTAAACCCTTAACCTAGAATTGGAATCACGGGATCCCTGGCAAAAGCCTGTTAAAGCCATACCAGGGCTTAAGGGAGAGTGGGGGAGTGATAAGGTTTAAGGTTCAGAGTTTAGGGTTTAGGGTTTAGGGGCCACCGCCCTAAACCTTGACGTAGAGGACCACGCCTGGAATGAAGTGTCCTTCCTGTAAAGCAGGCCCAAGTGGGCTTAGTTTCAAGTTTTCAGAATATTCCAAAATCCCTAGACCCAAAACCCTAAACCGAAAACCCTTGAACCTAGACCTCAAACAACCCAAGTCTAGCCTCCAGCAAGTAGACCCACATGACCAGCCAAACCCTAAACCCCGAACCCCAAACCCAAAACCCCAAGGCCCAAACCTCAAGCCCTGAACC
>CAJNIZ010003203.1:586-24199 GCA_905231905.1 Symbiodinium pilosum | reverse complement strand
TGGTGCGAAGGCATGCGGGATTGTACCTGGACAAGACTCGAGCACCTGAGCTGAGCAACGTGCTGCTGCTGACAGCCGCCAATTATGGTTACTTGGACATGTTGCAAAACTGGGAGTGCTATGCGAGAAAGCTTGGTTTGGATTGGCTGGTTGTTGCGATGGATGATAAGATTTTCAAGGAGCTTGGATCAGCACGCAGCTTTCTAACAGTCGGTGAACGCCTTGATGGCTACGAGCGCTTTGGGAGTCCGGGTTTCAAGATTGTTGGATGCAACAAGCTGCGATCCATGTTTCGTGTACTTGTGGAAGCTCAGCTGGACGTAGTGTTCTCTGACGGAGACAGCGTGTTCAAGAGCGATCCTTTCTTGCCGTCGCTCTCACTTGGCAGCATGATTCGATCGGGCAAGTACGACATGATTTACGGTCGCAAGATCGTCCCTCCTGGTGCTAAGAAGGACGAATACCATCAAGAGCCCATCAAAGGGAACACCGGCTTCTACTACGTTTCAGGGACCAGAAAGCCTCGAATTATGCAGCGGATGTTCAACATCAGCATAGAGTGGTGCGACAAGAGGCCTGGCCTGGATGACCAAGAAAACTTTTGGGACGCACTTGTGTTTGAGCGGAAACGGCAGCCGAGCGACAAGTCCTTCTTTGCTTGCTTCCGTCACTGTGACAGTACGCAGTGTAGCGGCGTGGAGTCGGATTCTGTATTTGATTACTGCGACATGAGCCCCTGGGAATACCTGGACGGAGCTATCCATCCGAATGATGCTGTCAAGGCACCATATCAGATGGTGTCCTATCACGCCACATGGGTGTTTGGCAAAGAGGCAAAACAAAAGAAACTGAAGATGGTAGATCTGTGGGATCCACAGTGTCGAACGATTTAAATTGGAAGACTGACGGATAGTATTGCATCCGAACGTCCATTCACGGACACGATCAAGCTCATGTTCTAGCAGTGCATGTCGCCTTTCCCAGAAGACATGGCCAGTGCCGGACGTCTCAGGAAGCAGCTTCAGGACGAGGTATTGCAAAATGGCGTAGCTCTTCCCGGTTCGGCCAGAGCTCATGTTCCTGCAGGTGGCTGACAGGCGGTTGAATGGAAGGCCTTGTGCTGCGACGAAGGCAGCATCCACCGAGCATATCTCCAAGAGAAAAAGCCCCTCCTGCCTCTGCAGCGGATTATGCATCTGCTCTAGCTAGGTGAATTGAGTGGTTAGCACCTTGGCTTTTCTCCTCTAAGGTGAGCTGCTGGCTGCTTGTCACGCGGCTGAGGAGCAGATTCGAACAGGGGCCGAGGCACGTGCGCACAGGAAGAGAACACTGTGTCAGCATGTGGGGCGAGATTCGGCTTCTTGTCCTTCAGGTGCCCGGGACTTCTCCGCAAAAGCAGGACACTGTACTCGTTTTGAAGGTATCCTCAGGTTTCTAGGTATCGCCAGGGGAATGTTGGTACACTGTACAAGTAGCATCTGAGGATGAACCCAGTGCGCCCATGCCATGCCGTCAGCTCAGGGAGGCTAAAGTTCAAATCTGGAAGAATAAAATGTGGCTTTCCGAGGTTGGTCAGCTCTACCCCTGGATGTGTAGTGGCGATAATGGTTGAGGGCTGGGGGCATTGCAAGAAGCAGACTGTTGATGAGTCTCTTTTGCAGCTATGCATGGCGAGACAGTTTTCGGCTGCGTTGCCGCTTGACCCGTGTGGAACACATGGAGTCTCAGGGTTGCAAACTGCCTCCTGTGACACATGGGTACAAGGTAAGCTCACTGCGTGTTTTCGCAGCCCTGAAGTGCAAACTTCAACGTGATACTGTGCTGCCTGTGCCGCAGCTGCTTGCGCATTTGTATGGAACTTCGCTTGTTGCTATGAAGTGTGCCCGTACCTGCCGTAATCAGTTTCAGACGTCATTGGTTTTATTCGGATAAAATTTCAAAAAAAACTGTCAGATGCGTGTCACGCTGCTGCTCGCAGGAGGTTGCTTACAAGCGCCAGGGGTTTATGGTTGCATGGGGAGTGCAACAGCCGACAGCAACACCTGCTGAAGGAAAAGGCTGCGCTGTTTGCACCTGCACCTTTAGCAGGGTAGCCCTACTTGCTTGCTGTTACCAAGGCTTGACTTCGCATGACCTATTTTGCCCATCTGCCAGACCACAGGGCTCACCCAAGGTTGCCCCACTCCTGGGCCATCCCAGGCCCAGGTTTGTTGTAGTCGGGAGAGAGCGTGGGCCTTGCTGGCCGGGCACTTGGCACATAGCCGCGCATAGCCGCGTAACTCGAAGAACTCTTCCAAAATGTAAGTCATTCAAGCTGCTGACACCAGGCCTCGCCGCCTCCAACAGGCACCATTTCTCGCATAGCACTCAGAGAACAAAGAATGCCGAGGAGGTAGTGCCGATAAGATTGAAAAAGGAATCTATCCAGCGAATTTCGGGGTGCGCGTCGAATGAAGTAGACGTGGCGTGGTGGAACTTCAAAGGGCGCTGTAGAAGGTCAGGACATGAAAATTATCCAGCAAAGCTCCAAGAGAGGTGGCCGAACACGTTCCAAGTATCGTGATCATTTGAAAATTTTCTATTTGTAGCAGATTGGGCTTCAAAGACCTCAGCCAGGCCCGTTCAAGCTCACAAAATTATCCATGACAGCTCACGTGCAGCCAAGCAATGCCAAGCGTTTATCAAGACAGGGCTCTGACACCTACTTCTGCATAGCGCCTGCCAAAGAAAAGCAGGCTTAATACTGGCGGTGATCAAAGCCTCCGGCTTTGCAAGGAGTGTCCTCGCAGGTGTTGGCATCTGTTGTATTGAAGTCCTTGGAACCCCTGGTGAGGTTCCAGGCCATATTCGCCGCAGCCGCTGGACGCCGAGCTTTCGGCCCTATCAAATCCTTTCCTCCTCAGATCTTCTCAGCAACTTGACAGACCGCCAGAGTGATTGCCTTGCGCTTCTAAGGTCCATGCAAGTTGCAAAACATACCAATGACTTCTTCCTGCCATACGATGGCGAGACAACTCCTGGGCTTGAACCAACGTCCGTTGTTCACGATAGCCTCAGTACAGTAACCAATAAATTGCCAACTAAAATCAATTTCACGCTTCGAACTTTCTACCGCCTCTTCCCTCCGACACGGCTGAAACGTCCCATGTTCTGTGCAATGAATGTTGTTCTTGCGCAATTGCAGCTCCCCAGACAAGCGTGTGTACAGTAACAAGCAGAAGAGAGCAGAGCCGGAGGTCTTTCCCGCCGCTGCCCAAAGCCTCACCAACCGGCGTAGCTAGCCCGCTTCGTCGCGCCCTGAATCCCGGCAAATCCTGCAAGTCTGTGAGAGTGGCAGCTTCATAATTCTCTGCCATGTTGACCAGGAGATGCACTGCGCAACATAGCAGCAGATGGAGGCCAACCGCAAAAAGGTCGCCTTGCGCAGTATGGTGGCAGCTGGCGCTTGTGTCAGTTCGGCCCGACAGCCCTCTCTCCGAGCGACGCGCTGCTCTCCGAAACCGGAAGCTCGAGGCGCAGCTCGAGGCACAGGGCGCCGGAAGCTCAGTGGTGAGACAGTGGTGAGAGATGGCGAGAGACAAGGGCCTCCCTTGAGCTTGAAGGAAGTCCTGGAAGAGCCGGAGAGCCCCAAATGTAGAAAATGTGTCACATCCTCAGAGGGAGGCTGAGATCAACTTTGCGATCCGTGCGCTTTGGTATTAATCTGCTTGAGCATCAGGACGAGCTGGAGGCCAAGCATGCCGAGGAGTCGAGCAAGTTCTTCAAAGAGCTCAGAGCTGAGATGAGAAGATCAGGTGTTGTCTGCAAGCGCTTCAGCCAGATACAAGCGTTTTGCTTTCAGGCTTTTCGTTTGGCCCTGCATCTCCCATGGATTCATGCGATTTAGCCTCGCTCAAGGAGCCAGACAACCTAAGGATCGAGCATCTCAGAAGAGCACTGACCAAGATGCGCCACACTGAGACAACGGCAAGCTCCATTCCATGACAGCCGATGATTGTCATATCTCCGGTCTCAGGCTAGATGCAGCGGCCATGCACATGCCAGCGGTGTTCCTCCGCTCACTGAAGGTAACGTCTTGCAGTGTGCCGCACACACACAACTCAGGTGGAAGTTGAGCGCTGTAAGTTCCTGCCGTTGCCAGGAGCAGCTCCAGCTGGACGTGCGGTATCTGACGAAGCCGGAGAAAGGTGAGGGAGGGTTGGAATCTTGGAAGCGGCCATCCGACGCAGAATCCCTTAACCAAAGTGATTGAAGCAAGGCCTTTGCCTCCAGTGCCGGTGACTGACATTGTCGACCAGACGGAGTTGATTGAGGCACAAAGATGCGCTCCTACCGCCGGCAAACATGATTGCATGAGATTATAGGGTTTGTGCAACATCCACCTGATGCCAGTCGCTGCGACGACGCATTGCCGAGCTGGAAAAAGAGGCCTAAAACAAAACCCGAGTAATTAGAAGAAGTTTCGTGAGTCCAAGAGCGGTCGTGTGATTCAACCTGTCAGAATGGCATTCAAAAGCGGACCATTCGCGACCTTGAGGAGGAACTCAGGAAGGCACGTCAACTCTTTGTTGCTACAGTTCTGCCACAGGCCTAGCAGGGCCTAGCAGATACGACAGGCCCAGGAAGCCCTGCGAGCTGCAGGAGCACCTGTCGGGAAGCCCGTCCGTTACGGCAAAATGGCTGTTTCCAAAGATTAAACGAGTCCAGGTGATGCTTATGTGAGGAGTTTGGGGATCCCTTAGACCCAGGTCAGCAGCCCGCTTCGCAAGCGCCAGCTTCCAGCTTCAAAGGAGCATTTTGGCTGCAAAGCTGCATCTGAAACTCCGCATCTTCAGAACATCACGTTGCAGCAGGTGCCAGACAGATCCGTGGGCACCATTTCCTCAAAAAGGGCCAGAGGTGGTTCAGCCAGGCCAGATTGCTAGCATTCTCGTGGACGTTGAGCATAGTGGTAGCGACCTTGCATCCTGAACCTTTGGGATAGCGGGATAATACGGTTTAACGTTGTCAGCTTGGAAAGGAACAGCAGAAAGAGACAGCTCAATGGCAGGTGAAGCTCGCGTGCAGCAGGTGCAGCAAGTTGAGCCAGGCATCGGCAAGCTCCAGTCGAAGAGTGACCGTCCAACTTGCTTGGCATGATTTCCCTGGCCTGCTCAGTACACAAGCCCAAAAAGAAGAAAGGCAGGAGGCTCAGTCAGGAGTGCGCACGTGTGTGCGCTCATTCCACTACAACTCAGACTGCAGGCCCAGCGGTTGAAGCAGAGTCTAGCAGCAGCGAGGAAGAGGCCTGCGAATGCAAAATGAACAGGCATAGATCTTCTCCGCGTGTGACATTTCAGGTGGATCCAGTCAGCACCAAGCCAGTCATCCTCTGAGTACTTTGCAAATCCTTCTCGAAGGTCATGAACTGCCGTTTGAATTCCGCAGATTTCACAACTAGCGCTTGCACGGCATGGGGGGCATGTGAGCACAGAAGTGTGGTCGTCTTTGCATTTGAAAGCTACCCGTGAGGTCAAACGAAAGGTCAAGAAGGAAGAAGGCGTGACCATCTTTGTAGCCCTTGGTTCCTCGAGCTTGCGCTGAAGTCCTAGACGCGCGCACTTCCTCAATGTTGCTGTCAGGAGAGGTAATTCGGGTGGTGGCAGCTGCCTCAGTCCAGTTTGACCTTGCCAAGCACCAGGCACGACCTGGCTTCAGCATGCTGAGGACAACGATGCCATCAAGAGGCTTCAAGCGGAGCTGGAGACTCCCTTTGTTCCCTTTGTGTGATTGCAGCCAGTTTCTGCTGTTAGCTCTATATAAAAAGCAGTCAGGAGCTCCTTAAGATGAAGTTGGCTGCAGCTGAACGCGAGCTGGCCAAAATGGAGGCGAATCCAATCTCGGCCTTGGAAGCCTCCCCAAGCCTGAGCCTGCCAAGGGTCTTAAGGAGGAGATCGAGCGCCTCAAAAAGCTCCTGGCTGAGCGCGCTTGGAGCTCAGCAAGGCTTGAAGGAACCTTCAGCCTGAGGCATCCTCGGTCAAGGGCTCCCGCCCCTCAGAGCAAGTTGTTTTTTGCCCACGGCCAGAGGATGCGCGTATCGCGGAGTTGGAGTCTGGGCCTCAATCTTTGTCTCAACTTGATTTACTCCATGCTTCGTTCTTCGCTTTGAATATTTGAAAGCGCATGGCCAGGGAAGAGCTCAGAAAGCTGAAGGAGAAGCCAAAGCCAACAAAGTCTGAAGGCCAGCACCAGCTGCCCGGCATCGCCGGGCTATAGTCTGAAACGCAAGACGTGTATGGTTGGGATCTGAGCCCATGCAAGCGGAGCAGAAACTGAATCATGGCACTCTAGTGGCGTCTCGTTTTGCTCAAAGTTGCCCCGCCTTGCAAGACGTGTCATGTGATGCTGCGGCCTTTCTTGGAAGATGCATCCTAATCTTGCACAGTCAAGCCTTACAGAAAGCCAGGCAAGAAGGAGGCGAAGAAACCAACGCAAGTTGTGAAAGAGGCACCCGGGCTTGTTGACTCTAATGATCTTGTTTCCTTGGGCCCGGCCAGAACATAACAACTTTCATCGTGATCTAGCACCAATTGTGCTGTCTGGTGATTCGCGCCAGCAAAAGATTCGCGTTTAGCAGCCTGCAGCAATGCGTGCAGGGTCTTGGTAGACCGGTTAGCACGTTCTATTCGGCATGCAGAGAAGAGCCGAGCCATGTTGTCAAGCATTATTTGAGAATGACACGCCCTTGCTGTGCATAGGTCGCTATTGCCAAGATGCAGCATGGGTCATTGTCTGCGGCTCAAGCAAGAGACGTGTCTAGTGTCCACAACGCAGACCTCCAAGCATGGGTGGGTCCCAAAGCCAAGATGCTCCAGCCGCACCCGCGGGCCCCAGCACAGGGCCCTCTGCCTCTGCAGCTGCGTCAAGTTCTATGGTAAAGCTGAACGTGTACTCGCCATCCGGTGGGCAGCATGCTGCGTACCATTCAGGAGTGGAGCTGTATGGCGGCGAGTACGTATTCGGAGGCGGCGACTCCTCCTTCAGTGGTGTCACCGTGCAGAGGCCTCGTGTCCCGCCACCAGGGAGTGGTTGGGTTTTCTATCAGACTGTCGACATAGCTCCGTGCCGCTTGTCTCGGGACGAGGCTCTTCGAGTCATTCAAGACATGCGTGGTGAATTCCCAGCCTCTTCTTATGACCTGATGGGACGGAACTGCAACCACTTTGCGGATGCCCTGTGTCAACGCTTGTGCAATCAAGGAATCCCATCGTGGGTCAATCGCCTAGCTGGCATCGGCAGCGCTGTGCGCAGTGCTGTGGGCGGGGGGACTGCTGCCACAGCACCCGCAAAGGCAGAGGGAGCAGGCGGCCCGGCCGCCGTCGGCCTGGTGGCAAGGTCCACACCTTCGGACGGAGATCTCATGAGTGAGGTGGACTGGCCTGGTGTGGGGGTCCTAAATGCCTCAGAGTCAGACCCGACCGAAGCTCTCAGAGCCGGTGGGGTTTCCTCAGACGCAGATGGCTCACCTGAGATGCTTCTGCTTCTGCCGTTCATGTCGCCCGTCAAGCTACAGAAGCTAGTCCTGGAGTCCAAAAGTGTGGACACTGCTCCTAAAGCAGTTCGGCTCTTTGCCAACAATCCCAATTTGGATATGGACGATGCTGCTGGGGGTGCTGCAACCCAAGAGTTCGGCGACATCAGCTGGACAACCACCGCAAACGTTGCGACGTCTACGATTGAACTGAATTTCCTGAAATTTCAGAAGTTGAGCTTCCTGGCAGTATATCTGAAAGGGGACGAGGACTCTGACCAGCCAGTGAGCATTAGCAAGCTGGGCTTGTTTGGGAGAACGTAGGTTGCATGGGTAGAGAAGTGGCAACGAACCACAGCTTTGCTCCACGGGATGTCGTGAAAGGTTTGAAACTTGCGCCAAAGATTTGCTGCCAAGCTGCTCTAAGTGGGCGGACTGTTGCAGCTGAGCGAGATGATGGTAAGGCAGAAGTTGCTCATGACCGTGACATCTGTCAGGAACCGGAAAAGAAGAAAGAAAAGAAGTACAAACAAGATCCCGGTCCCACCCAGCGAGGTGGCCAGCTCATCTAGAACCCAGTCCATGACTAGTTTGGCACGTGCCTGTGCCGTTTTGGGCCATGTGGCTGCTAGCCATGCATGCAGGCCCAACAGTCACAGCAAGCCAAGAAGTCCCAAAGGAGGAGGACGCCCCGCACCTCCGGACATGATTGTTTGTACTTCAATTATGGTAGCAGTTCCCATTTTCGTTCTCATTATTCCTAGATGATCGCAGCTCAGCCAATCTGTGAAGCCTTGCCAGGCCTCCAGTGGAGGTCCACGAGGAGCCCGCCGAGGCGGCTGCAGGTTTATACAGGCGTAATATCACAGGGGGAATGTAAAAGAAAATGGACACTACCAGTATCTTGGGGGCATGTATTGTGATTATATGGGGGAATGGAAGCTGCTTTTGTATAGGGGTATGCTGCCCGCTGAGCAAACCACGCGTTGATCTTTTCTTGCCGTTTGCGCAGGTTTCGTCAGAGTCGGAGGAGGAGACTTGTGCAAACATAAGGTTCAATCCTTTCTGCCGCGAAGCATTGAAAAGAAGTGTGAAACAACAGGAGAGTGTGGAAGAGCCACCGCCTCCAAAGGCAGACGATGGGGCCAGTGGTCTTGTGCTTATGATGATCGGCTTCCGCTACTGTTTCTGCTAAAGCCCAATCATACTCGGTGTCTTGTCTGCTGCTTCGCTGCTGTTGCTGAGCATGGTTCTTATGGTGGTAGCTGTATCTAGCGGTGATTATAGCGGTCAGCTACCATTGCCGCGGTTTCTTGCTGGAGCTTTTCAGTTCCCGCTTTTTCTACAGCTTGGCTTTCCTGATAAAGCTCGTATTGTTTCTTGGTCATCATCCCAGATACGTAGAATTTCCGCGCTCTTTTCTCTTAGTCTTCTTGGTGCCGTCAGTGTCCAAATCATGCTAGCTACCAAGCTACTTCATGAAACTGGTCAATGCGATGATGTGCCACGTGTTCGACAAGACCTGCTTCTACAACTCAAAGCGGTGCTTTCAACCTGTAACTTGCCCCTAGGAGCGCTCTTTGAGTATACGCAGCGATGTGCCAGGAGTTCGAGGACAAGTGCGTGCGAGACTTAAAGCCAGGACCATTCAAGATTTATCTGACTCGCCTGCCGTCTGCGAACTGCGGATTTGAGTCGACAAATCCAGCATCTAGGCGATGCTGATCCTCGTGCCAGGTGGGAAATGGCCCGGGAAGGGGCTTGCAAGACGAGTTGTGGACTCAACGTGAGTGAGAAGCAGTGCTCGCTTTGTTGCATTTCGCCATGCGCGTACCTCTTTCACAGGCGTATACATTATGCACAGGATTGTGAGAAGTGATTCTGCTCAACATCATGCTCCAATACTGCCACACTGCAGACATGAATATGCCCTAACCATGCATCCCGGGCTTGAATTGTAACAGGCCAGAAGTCAGTGTAATTTGGTCCTCGTAGGAAGTGCTTGCGCCGCAATTCGAGGGCCTTTTTTGGAAGTTGCATGTACGGGACACGCTGCTCTGAGCTGCATGCAGCTGCCCACTTTGAGGCCAATTGTCTGCAAGGGCCGCGGTCTCATGAAGCAGGATGAGGAGCTCAACAAGACAGGGTGGCCTACTTGGTTGCCATAGTTGTAGCCAGTTGTCCTATTAGCCGCAAGCTCCCGCAGATGTGATGGCCAAAGGCGCTGCTATGAGCTCAACCTGGTAGAGCAACCAAAGCTGGGGGCCCTACCCGGTGCAAATGGCAATGAAACGTAAGGAAGTTTCAGCTGGGCAGTTACCCCCCACATGTAAGCCGCCCAAAAGCCTTATGCAAGGGTACCCACCTGAAAGTTCCTTTACCAAATAGCAGTGCTCATGGCTTCATCGCTATGAAGGCTGGGTCTCAGCAACTCTGCGAGTCTGGCTTGGAACTGAGAAGTGCGTGGTGCCACCTTCATGCTTCATAACAATACTGATAATAACACTTGTTTATACTACTAGTATTAGTGCGATGGTAGTGTAATAAGAGTAGCAATACTAGAAATGGTATGAAATAACATTACTAGTAGTAATAGTCGTGAAATTGTGATAGTGTTTTTAGAGCCACCTATTGACACAGAGATCATGAAAGTCACTGAAGATGCTTCGTAGCTCCGTGAAGCCTGGAGGCCACACTTGACTTGGACGGGAGCGCGGCAGGGCCCTCAGGAGCACCCTGCGGCGGGTTAAAGGCTGCCAGGGAGATGTGGCATACGCATGGCTTTTTGTCGAAGAGCCGTCATTGTGGTCCCTAGTATGAGCGCCCCCTAAGTCAGGCTAGATGAGAATGGCATTGGGCTGCATGTGCATGTGGGTAGCTTCCAAATATCTGCTTTAAACATGCGTCATGCAGGTCCGCACAGCTGGCAAGGGTGCACGTGGAGTTGGCGTGTATTCCGGAGGTCCCCCGCAAGTTCGGTGTTCAGCGAGCAAAGTGATGAATCGTACTAAGCCTCAACGGAAGCACCTCTGCACTGGTGTGGTGCTGGGGCCACCAACTTGCATCAAGCCTTGTTGCAGGCAGCACGCTCCTGGGAGGTGTCCAGTTTGTCCGCGGCCTGGAAGTTATGGAACAAGCCAGTGACAGATAGGGTGCAGTTGCTGCTATGTGAAGTGTAGGCGAGCTCCTGGGGCTCCAAATCTGGCCGCGTCCTGGCAGCAGCCTTGGCTAAGCTGAAGGCTTCATACCTCGGGTCTCCTGCAGCGCCCGCATCGGCTCTTGCAATTTTTTTCAGGCGAACACCTGGGATGCCGAGCCCTACCTTGCACAGGCGGATGATGGGCCCTCGAAAGTCGTTTTCTTCAGCTGAAAAACACCTGGAAAGGTGTGGGAGCAGCACCCAAAGGGCCATAAAACGCCGGTGAAGCTAGCTGCCTCAGCAAGTCGTAAATCCTGGGTGACTTCGCATGTTGGAGAAACGGCTGCCATGGCAAAGGCGTGAGCTCATCAAGCTTGGCGCCATCTCACCTCAGAAAGCGTGGGTACCTCTGATCTTTGCTGCTACAGTAGCATGACGTTGCGCTGCGGAGTTAGGCAGCTTCCCACAAGCAGGTCCACGATGAGCCTACATTCCGTGGACTCTTTGGGCCAAGGCCTTTGACTAGGGTGGCCGACTGACACCACTTTCTTCCAAATTGTCAACAACAGATACTGCCACCGACAAGAAGATGATGAGGTGGATCAGGTCAGAAATCCTTGGCGAGCGACGCCACGGTCAAGTTCGAGGTTCTGGAAGCGTTAGCCTCAGAAGCCTAGAGTTGTGAAGACGTCATCACCAAGCGCAGTAGCCTGAGGCAGCGGCATCTTCTTAGAAGTGCCTGAGCTAACAGGTCTCACGCATCGCTGCATGCCAAGGTTGCAGCTAGTCATGAATTAGAAGGAAGACATAGGTTTCAGAAAGGCAAGGGGACTCAGTCGAGGTCCGGGCAAGTCTTGGATCATAAGTCATGAACGAACATGAAAGAAGTAGGATCCCACCTACATTATGTCATCGTGTCAGGCAGAGCGAAGCTCGTGACACGCCCCTAGGTAGGTGCAGGTGGGTATCCCTGGGATGAGGCTGAGCGGCATCCACAGAGGAAGGTTTATGACCGCCCTGCTGAAATAACAGAGTCATCGATGGAGAGGTAGGTAGCCATAGCTAGTTGGAGCTATCACATTATGAGAATGTGCTAGATTGGACTGGAATTTCTGTTAGATGACAAGTGCAGGGGGTGCTTTTGATGTGCAGTTGGCAACAAGTTGGAAAAGGAAGTGTCATGCCTTTGTTGTTGTCTGGAAAGCCTGAAAGATGCAATGACTGCTTCGGTACCTTTCCTGAAGAAGGTTAGCAAAGAGACATGCCGACGCTATCCAGACTATCCATCAGCGGGCCGTCGAGTTTAGACACGGCCTAGTTGGAACTTACTTCCTCGAGTTTTGTTTTGGAACTGGAGGCCTGGAATGCTTATTTGCCGCTACGAACCTGCCATTGGCTTGTTGAGATTTGACGTGTGGCTTCTGGTCAGGGCGATGGTGCAGATACGGCCTGGCTCGGGTGCGGAACCTAGATACCTGGGATCATCCCCTACATCCAACGTTTTTTGTCTTCAAATGCAAAAGCCTGACAGCAGCGGCTACGCCGGCTACACCAAACAATTACGCCAGCAGGAACTTGGAAGCAGAGACCACAACCAGGCTCAGCGGCACCAGCACAAGCACATGACACGCAGGACTACAACGTAATTCCAAACGGGTTTTGACATGTGCCCCCACTGCGTCAGGCCTGGATCGTGTGCTGCTTCCTCAGACTGGAAAGGGTGCAGCTTTGTCTCGGCATACATTCATGCTACTCCATAGACGGCAACAACTAGAATAGACAGGAGGCCAGAGGAAATGTCCGAAGCTCCGCAGTGTTTGTCAGGCAAGCTCCAAGGAGAGGGCGACAAGAAAGGATAAGATCAGTACCCGACGTCGATTGGCACCATGTAGAATATTGTGGGGCGTTCATGTATGTGAACAATGGTTAGATGCTCGAAGTCAGTACACACTGAACTGGCAATGATAGTTTACAAGCATGCTTGTGCCGGGCTGCAGCAAGCCCAGTCTCCAAGGCCGCAGCTTAACAGCTAGGCTTAGATGCGTATCCGTAAATCACGTAGCCAACGCTCCGGCAAGGCAGCGAAGCGTGCTGCGATTTGAGAATAAGTAAGCGTTCACTGTAGAAAATGGCTGGTGGTGCCATTTTGGATGACGCCGAAGATGGGGCAGCAGTGTTGCGGGGAGAGATCCGGCGAATTCTGGGCTACGCTCTCAGTGGTGCTGCTACAAATGCCATACATGATTCAAGCGTTTTCCTGATTGTACCCCGAATCCCCAGGAAGACAGACACCAGAAGAGCTTTTGCGAGCCCTTACTGGCAAGGCCAGCAGGGGGAGCTCGCAAAGATCGTGAGTTTGTGTTTGCTTTTCGAAGTGTCAAGTTGAAGCGGTTTTCACCAAGAATTGCTGTACCTTTGCACGCACCACGTTCTATGCATTGCGTGTGCTCAATAGTTCGAAAGTTGTGTCGCTGGGTCTTTCGGTGAGGAGCTGCAAGACATGCTCTCAGAAGCTCATGTGACGGCGAGCCTTGGTCAGCAGAGAAAGCAAGTATTCCTCAGCTAAGCAAAGTGTTGACTCTCAGGAAGGTGGCCCAAGCAACCAACGTCGTGGCCTGAGAGAAGCTGTTGCCACGCTGTGCCCAGAGCCACTGCTTCCTCCACTGTGTAGGAGGTCTGTAGGGGGTCGCCGTGCAAAGTCCAGCCTTGGGCGTGCCTGGAAGTGTGGGTAAGGTTGCGTTGCAGGCTGCGACCAACTTCTGTCCACTTTCACGGGTTGGTGAGAAAGAGGCTTTGAGCACAGGCCTGCATACAAAAGGTAAGCTCTTGGGATGACCTTTGCCAGGGCTTGGTCCCAAAAGGGCTGGCCAACCTGGGGAACACCTGCTACCTCGGCTCAATTCTTCAATGCCTGGCGCAGCCTTGCATGCAGTATGAACCACCACTATGAATGTAAGTATGGACAATTTCAATTCGCAGTTTGCTGGATGCCATGTGGCCAGCCCTGGTCATGTCGACTTAAGGCAGACTCAGATCTTCACGGAGGAGCTCTCCAATCATGAAGCTCGCCTGGGCCGCGTAGGTTGGGCCTGCGCACATTCTCCAACGCTGCGGAAGCTGTCGCCTTCCAATCCAGGGCACGAGCTGAACAGCATCCTCGCTAAGCTGCGATCCACAGGGAAAGAGCAACCCTCTGTCGCGGCTGTTTTGGGTGAACTTGCCAGTAGGTCCGGTCCTGAGGCCAACAACATCCTTGTGGCTTGCACATTTCTCGTGATGTCCGACCGGGGAAGTCACATTAGGGTCATAAGGGCAGGCCATGTTATGTTGCAAGGACATGCATGTGCGTAGCGGGATGAGGTACAGCTGGTACCAGGGCAAGTCACAGCAAGATGCACATGAGCTGCTCCGGACACTCTTGGGAGCACTGACAGATGAGCTACCAGCGCCGGAGGACCAGGAAAGTTGCTTGGACCGGCAAGGTGAAAAGCTTGGCTTTGGTGAATGCATGTTGGCTCCTTGAGCTCAGGCCTGCAGCAGGTGGTGCAGAGGAGCTTTAAAGGACAGATCTGTGAAGCCATCCTCTGCTGGTCCTGCCGGTCGCCTGACCTTATTGTGATGACCATCAACTGTTCATGATCGATTTCAGCTGGGCGAAATCCTGTTTTGGCTTGCAGCTGACACGGGAGCTCTCCTGACTTGTCCACCAAGGCGGATCTCCCTAAGGCACGAAGAGTTCCTGGCACTTTGGCTGAGCTGGTGAGACGACAGTTGGGGCTGCGCCTGTCCTTACCAGCATGCCCCAGGCAGGAGCATGCTGCTTGGTAAGGACTTATCCCTGGACATTCCTCCTGGCGATGACGATCCTGGCCCTCTCGGCCTTCATGGCTGGGTGATGACACATGCCTTTTTGATTTCAGAGAATTCTGACGCCTGGTGGTGTAGAATTCTGCTTTAAGGAAGCCGGCTGAAGAAGGTCCCGTGGAAGACGTCGCGCAGGAAGTAGAGAAGGAAGCCGAGGAGTGACCTGCCAGCAATCAGGTTGCCCTATCACAAGCTGGACTGCGGCATCAGCTAAGGCCGAAGCCTGCAGAGGATGAGTTCGAAAACGCTGTCATTGAAGTGCAGCTGGATCTTCAACTGCATTTATGCTTTTCAATCTTGTGGATTTGTGCAGCACTGTCCCACTAGAAAAGCAAAGCGACCAGCGACAGTGCGTCAGTGGACATGCTAAGGAGCGCGTGCCCGGGCGCAGGATAGCCTTGGGTTTGGATTGGGCAGAAAAAGAAGAACATGGGCGCAAGGTTTTGCGTCGCCCTGGCCTCAGCTGCGCTCAGCTGCGCTTCGTGCTTAGTAGCATGCATCCGTTTTCAACGCTGGGAAGCCAGGAATCATGCAGGGATCTATGGTGGATACCTGGAACAAGCGGCAGGGCCCAGAACGGCGCTTAAGCGCAGGGCTTCTCCTCCTTTCAGTAAATGGTCCCTGGGCAGCCATGTCGGTTATTGCTTGATGCGGCCACTTTCGGAGCGTCACGTTCACGTCAGCTGGAGAGGCTGCCAAACATGAACTGCAGGCAAGGAAGACCAGGACGACATTATGCAGGTTCCTTGGCCCTGCAAGACAGTGACTAATGTTCCCCAAACATGCAGTGGAAGGGTTTTCTTGGTAAGTGTTGGATTTGGCGGCTAACGTGCGGACGATATCGGACGTGGACTTGTTCAAGTCGTGTTTGCAAGGATCGGTATAGTGGCGACCGTGACAGTCTTCACATGTCAAAATCAGTGTGCTTTCAGGTTTTTCAAACTATAGGCTGGTCCGCGTGCAAAGTCTTGAAAACACCTTGGAACACAACATTTTCATGATTATGTTTGCCCATACTCGGATGCATCTTGATAGTTTTCAATTCCGCTTGACATGTGCAGCGCATGCGGTGATTTTTCGAGATTTTGTCTTTAATAGAGTTGGCAAACGTGTCACTGAATTGAGTAACTGTTGTGGAAACGTCCCAAACCACACCCCATGTCTTGGGCAGTAATTAAGGCCCTCGATGTTTTTGGCAAGGTTGTGTTAATGAATGATCGCTCGCAAGGAGATCAAAACAAGCATGCGAAGCAGTTGACCAAAGAATTTGACTCGTTTCAACGGCAGAAGATCTTGCTGAACATCAAAGTCTCAGAGCGACAGGGAGTCGTAGGACAAAGGCATTGTGGCGGTGAATGTGCCGCAGCATTTGATGTCACAGTTTCATTCCCTTCCCCAGTCCCCACGCAGCTCAATCAGCTCTGCTTCCTGTACGTATTCCTGGTCGTGGTTACCGTGAGTTGTGAGTCTCACCTGGTTGCTGTCATCGCTGCTTTCATTTTTGTGCTTGCGCTTGCTCTCATGCTGCTTCATGTGTTCTTTCCTGCTGATCTTTCAGTGCGGGTGTGGCTGTGCAACATGCATGAGATCTTTCTTGTGGATGGCAGGCTCTGAAGGATGACCAGCGTTTGCTGCTCCGTTTTGCACCTCCAGACGCAGTTGCAGCTCGCGGAACTGCTGATGACACAAACGGCTTCCGCGTGGATCTCGATGCTAGGCAAGATAGGTTGTGTTCCAACACAGACTGCTGGCTTCCAGCGCTTCATCCATACACATGTTATATTCCAGCTGGATTCTAACATTTAGAGCACAGCAGCTTAGCAACCAGATTGCTTGGTGCCAGCTAAGGCAAGAGACTCCAAAGCATCCTGGGGGCTACAACTTGATCGCAATGCTTTGGAAGATGGCCTCCTCATCGTGGCCCAAGTCACTCCAGATTCTATACTGGATGCTTGGAACTTGCGATGCCAATCTACTGGCAGACGTGCAGTCATACGAGTGGGGAGCTCAGTGCTCAGTCTCACTGCCACCGCCTAGCCTTTTTTCCTGGCAGCTGCCAGGCTGGCGACCGGATACTGGAGGTGAATGGGAGCGAAGATGCAGAAGAGATGTCAAAAAGCTTGACGGATTCTGTGAAGCGCAAGATCAGCCTGCGGTTAGAACGTGGTGAGGCAAAGAAGGCCAGCCACGCCCAAGCCGAAAGTTCATCCGAACAAACCCAAGATCCTGATTCCATCTTCGACATAGAGCTACAAGCAATGGCGCCAACGGCTAGTGGTTGGGGGTTCCAGCTGGAGCTAGGGCAAGGAGATGTGGAGGTCAAGAGCGTGCTGGATGGCTCCCCCTTGTCGATGTGGAACATTGCATGTCGGTCACGAGGCAGGGTGACCAACGTACGCGAGTCATCCTCAAAACTCGTGTATTCGGGATGAGAGAAAAGACTGCCATAAATCATTGGGATTTGCCCGACTCTTGCAAATCGATACTCCTCGATCTTGATAGTGTCCATCGTACAGGTGGAGGCATGTGATCGATGCATCCCTAGAAAACCACTACTCCACCCTCAATCCCAGTATTGATCCCTAGAACCCTCTATCCTCGTTTTATAAGGTCCCTAAAGTCCAGTCAAGGTAACGAGCAGCTGTGTGTGGAAGCTGGTGATACCCTGCTCAATGCAGCATCAGCGCAGACCGTGGCGACTGGCACTCAAGCCTTTAAGCTTCGGCGATCGAGAGAGAGACAGGACTTCACTTCGGAATTTGCTTGGAAGCTTTCTCACCGCTAGAGTCGTTTAAAGTGCATCCGTCTGCAGGCTTCGGTCCGCGCCATGGGCGCCTCTGCTATGGTTGCTGCGCAGCCGAAGCCGTCACCACAGCTGGAAAGCAAGAGACAGAGCATGCTTCAGGCATCCAGAGCCCAAATTCTTCCACTCCCGTGAATTGCTCACAACAGGGGGAAGGGTTGCCAGTTCATTCCTACACGTTGGCAGTCTCGAAAAGAAGCCCTAGCCGGGTAGAGATCGAACCCTGCAATTGCCACACTGCTACAGGCCTCGGCCAGAACAAGCGTGCGTATCTGACTGTATGCAATGACTTGTTTGACACGTTTTTAACACATGATGAACAGTGGAGTTCAAGAGACTGTTGCAGTTCACAACTCCAAGTGTATTGCCCCTAGACCCTAGACCCCTGACATGGGTCCTCGCGCTACACTTGCAATGCATGGTGGGACGTTATGTGCGAGTTTATCAAAACTCCCGTCCCCCAGAAATTTGGAAGACTGTAAACTACTGGCCCGCAGTTTTTCTGCATGGTCTCGCTGCCAGGCTGCTGAAGCCTGCAAAGCCGCGCTTCCCTCGGCTCTGGCCCAGGCGTCGTATTGCGCCCCAAACCATGCAGACCCCCGACCCATATCGCACTGAATTTTTCAACCGCTGCAGTATTCGTAGTCCCGCATGGCCTGGACTTCAGAATCCAAAGACGACCCAATTTTGAGGAGCACCCAGGTCAGCAAATAGAGAAAAAGGATACACAGATTTCAAATAACTCCTGATAATCCTTGCAATGCACCAGAATCCCTGTAGGGCTGTTCAAGACTTCCCGCCGATTTAGATCAGAAGTTGCACAGGTCTTTGCTGCCGCGCCGCAGCCGCCCGCCGCAGACCTTGCGGACTGCTTGAGGCAGCTAGCACGGCATTCGCTTAGTATACGATCGTAAAGTGTATGTAGTATAGGACTCAAGCAAACCCTTGACAGATTCAGGCGTTTGGGTTGGTGAGACGGGGAAGTGGAGCTGGGGTTGGGTAAATTGGGTCTGAGGGTGTAGGGTTAGGGAGTTTGGGGATGCAGGATGGGAGGTCTTCGAGCCTTCATTGAAGATGTTTTAAGGGGCTTATCGCGATGAGACATAATCAGGGAGATCATAGGGGCTTCAAGGCCCCAAGTGATACAAAAAAAAGGTTTAGTTGAAGTGGGTTCTTAGGGTTGCCAGGACAACGAGCGGGATGCCGGATGTTGCTCAATCCCCGAAGCCCTCGATACTCGAAATCCTAGAAAACGAAGCCGGCAAAGCAAAGATGAAAACAAGTTCCACTCATGGCTTCTTCTACAAAAATGACAAGAAGCAATGCAAGGCCTGTATGTAAAGTCCGAAGTGCGCACCTGACCCATCTTCTCCTGTGGTCCAAGGAACCTGGGCTCCATCGAGGCCTTGGAAGAAGATTTTGCCCCGATCTACAATTGTGTCCACTGTACCTTCGTAATTGAACATCGGACCGCAGGTTCTTGCAGACACTGCTTCGACTTTTCTTAATTCGACTGCTGGAGCGATCTCAGGCACTGAGACGCCCCGACAGTTTGCTTGCAAGCGAGCCTGGCTGAAGCCGCCACTGCCTCCAGTTGTCCCTGTCCAGCTCAAGCGAACCCCTGTTGGCATTTTGACAAGCTTACAAGGGGCAGGTGAAGAACAGTGTCTGCGCTGCCAGCTTGCTCCCAAACCAAGGATTCCACGGCCAGCAGGGCTCCTACCAGAAGTCCAGGACCCGGATCAAGACGAGCAGCACTCTGGACCTGAGCAGTCTGATTCTCACAGATGCTGACCAGCGCGAGCCGCAGCCCAAGATCTTCAAGCTTTTCTAGTTCTAAAAAGAACTTGTTATTGTCACGGCAGCTTTCCCTAAAAGAATGCATGTTTTGCTGCAGCACTCTGAGCTCTAAAGGCTGCAGCCCTTTATGGCATCGGGGTCCACCTTGCCAGTCTCCACTCAGCCTGGATCAACAGTTTACGATGCACGGCAGCACCAGAAGTGGGCAAGGCATACCGTGCTGCCAAGAGCGATACAAGCTGAGGTCCACTGGGTGAAGTGCTCTGAGTTAGCCATAGTTAGCACTGAACGGTGTCATGCCCAGCACGCGCTTTCCTTGACCTGTCCTGCTTCTACATTTGCCGACGAGTAAAGTTTGGACTGCATCAGGAGCAGGTTGGCTCGGGCTACGCAGATGCTGAAATCTAAGGAGTTGTATGCTGTTTGTGCCCATTTGGGTGGCAGTATGGAGCGTGGGCACTACGTCGCTTTTGTCAACCTTGGACCAACCCTGGATGAGGAGGTGCGACCGCAAAAAGTGGGAGGCATAGCAATGTCGAAGGCATACAATTTTGAACACCAACTTAACAATATGCAGTTGCTTGCATCCTGACATCTCCTGCATACCTTCTCATCTGCCAGCAATAGTGTTGTCGTTGCTGCCATGCGATTACTTTTGACAAGTGTTGTTCTTAGCGCTGCCCTTGTCCTCGGGATCGTGGTGGTTGCACTGGTAGGGCAATCAGGGTTGTGCTAGCTGTGGCGCGGTGGCCGTGGCGGTGCTGACTAGAGAGGAATGCTAGATACAAGCAACAGGGAGGACATGCAGCCGCGTTGACCATAAGCACGCGCTCAGCAGTCTCACGCCGATGTGGCCGCGCAGGCGTGGTTCCTGCTTGATGATGCCCGAGCAACGGCTTGTCAGCGAGAAGACGTCCTTCTCGTGGAAGCGCCACTGAGACTGAATTGGGCAGTGCAGTCGCTGCTGCTGGGTTTGCTCCTACTCGGCGACTTCCTTGCTCGGCAGGTTTTTGCAGGAACTTAATTTCACAGTTTGAGAGCCACGTCCGCTGCAGCGCGGGTGCGAACGCAACACGAACTCCTTTTCACTGGATTCGTGCCCCCACCAGATACTCTGCTGTGATCCCTTCAGCACACAAACTCAGATACGGGCAGCAGCAATGCTGGCTAGAGCTTCGGGCGCAGGGATATATGGGTTATGGAGTTATCAATATCAATTTGGGATGCGACGTTCTGGGTCCAATGGGTCCTCCGTAAGATCCTTTGTTTGTGGAATATGCGCGTCCTTAGCTGTTGACTGGCGTAGGTGAGTCAGTGCTCAACCACCCGTTCATATAGCTTCATGTTTTGGGTTTCTGCGGGGGCCTGGAGAACAGGTGTCTTGCTGATCAGAGGGCTTGGCAACGGTTTATCAGAAAAGCTTGACGTTCTTGCTCAGGTACATTGCCTTTTACAGAAGGCCCAATGCCGCCAGCAATGCGGGCTGCAGCAAAAAAACCTTTGAATGGCAGCTTTGGCAATTGCTCGCTGCGGTGCATCCTCCTCAGCCGTCTTAGCTTTGCCCAGCTCAAACTCAGCTTGACTGCGCAGCTGGCTGTTTCATGGCAGGTTGTATGACATCTTCCTTGGCAGGTAGGCTGTTAGTGTGGAAATACTAATACAGCACGGATTCCTGACAGCATGAAGCGCCATGGCACCATCATGGGCTGGACTTAACCTTTTCGCTGGACCCTGGAGAGCACAGTGGCGCAACCACTTGGTTGAGGCAATGGCTTCACATACCCGTGCAAAAAAAGCTTGTGACTGTGACTCGAAAAAAAGTTGGCTGCTGAGAACAACTCTCAGCGGAGACCATAAAGCCAGTACAAGCAGCAAGCACCAGGACTGCATACTTTGGTTTTAGAATGAGCAAAGAAACAGGATGTGCAGGATCTTGATCTGGATTCGGCAGCCGCATAGCTTTTCTGATGAGGTCTATAGTTCACATCTGCAGGTCCGCGAACGTCAAGAGCTCCCTAACGCTGGCTATCCGCAAGTGGAGGCCTGGCAAGGGAAATGCTACCCAGAGCTGGACTATGCACGTTGCCAGCGCCGGTGGACCCGAGCAACTTCAAGTTGTCGCAGCTGTTTCGCTTTGTCGAAAGCAGCTGAGCTAAGAAGTGGTTGCACTCGGAAATTATGCTAAGTGACACTGCATGACTAAGTGTTTTTTGGGGGGTTGTCTCCGCATGGCCAATGTGCATGGTGTCAGCGTCTAGATTGTAGGGAGAGCGTCAACATCACACAGAATCAACGGCTCTGGCTTCTACAAATCTTCGGGATTGTCTTCCAGCGGTGCGTGCCATGGCCGCCCAAAAGAAGCCGAAGAGCAAGCCGAAGGCCAAGGCCAAGGCAGCTTTACTTGTTATGGCCACATGCGATGCATCCGCACCTGCGTATAGCTTTTCATGTCTTGGAATGCCAGTCCTAGCTTGACTGATTGTCTTCTTGGCAATCTTGTGCGTATTCCTGCTCAGGCCTCTGGGAAACCCGTTGGCCAGTCCAGTAACTTGGATGCTTGTGGATAGAAATTCGGGCTCAGCTGATAACTTTTTAGTCTTACGGTCTCAGGTGGACAGAAGGATGCCGGGAGCCGATTGGGAAAGCCTGTTTCTGCGCCACGGCGTTCTGCCAGCTGCCTCAGTATGCAACTCCTGATGTAGTGTTTCCTTTGCTTTGCTGCAGTTTCGAACTAGCTGCTAACTAGCTTCAGGTATATGCAGGGTGCGGAAGTAAGTTATGCCCAACAGCCCCGAGACTTGAGAGCGGTGCTGCCTTTGAAGTGAAAAAGGCTTGGAGGGCAGTGCATCCTGATCCTATGGCACACAACCAGTATGATTTAGGTGTAATTATGCACGGTCTGAGGCAGAGAGTGGATCAGATGATGACCGCAACCGATTGCGGTTCGAGCTGACCGACGAGTACGGTGTGAATGATCTCAGCCGCACTGGCTGCCAATAGATTCACAATTCGTTGAGCGCGCGCTTGTCATGCGTGCAATCATTTGGGACCATTTCAGTTCTATAGTTTTTGAGTGCTTGCCCCGCGCGTTGAAGTGCTAAAGCATGCTAAAGTCTGAGGCGAAATTCATCGATTGAAAGCTATCCAATCCGCAAGGAGCCGACGGAACGGACCAGTCCGCAAGCCGGAGGATGCCTGGCAAAACACAAGAACCAAACTTTGGATCTTGTGCATGAACTAAGGGTAGGAAGCATTACAAATGCTAAGATATCCAGCAGAATCAAGGAGAAGACCTCGATCCTTCGCAAAGAAGAGGGGCATCTTGGACTAACTTGTCTTCCCACAAGCAACAGCATCTAGCAGGCTGGCAATCTGTCAGAGCTTTGGCTAGACTGTCAGGCCATTTCAGGGAGTGCTTCACTGCCATTCCAGCATTTCAGTGTACCATAATGGTCTCCCAAAAAGGGCACTTGAAGTAGCCTTCACCTGCATCTATGCTTGAACCCTGCACAAAGTAAAACTGTTATGGCCAGGTTACACGTCTACGCTAGTCAAAGATGCTGGTTGTTTTTGGCGGCTAGCATGTTCAAGTAACTGAAGATGCTCAAGAGCGCGTTCCAGATAACAAGCCAGGTCATAGAATTGGGCATCGCCACTGAACCATCACCTCTTCGCTGTTGGCTCCGCAGAATTCAGGTCATCACCGCAGCCTACTGCTAGAAAGATGCGACGGCAGTTGAGCTCGGATTCGGTGGCCTGGCGCCAGAATGTATATGGGATATTGCGGAGAAGCACACTTAACTTCTAATGGTCTTGACGTCCGCTGCCCAAGAGACAGCGAAAACACTCTGCAGCTGTAAACAGGGACAGAGAGGTGGAACTTGTAAGAAACTACATGACAGGCTTGCTGGAGTAAGCTGGCTTGCAGGGCATCCATGTCACAGCCCATGCAGCAGGACGTCACTGAGCCAGAAGTTGAGCGAGCCTTGGAACCACCTGCCAAGAAGCAAAAGGAAGAGGACATCGTTTGCATGAATGCATGCCCTCATACGGCCAATGCAAGTATCACAGACAGTGGCATAAGGGCACACCTAGAAGAGCTAATGACAGTCTGCGATGGCAGGACGGCAAAAGGGCTTCCGCACAATCCCATCCCAAGAGGGAGCAGGCACGGCAGCTGTTCAAGCTGAATTGTTCAAGGGAGGGGCATAGAGGGCACGTGACAAGGTGCAGCAAGCAAAGGCCAAGGTCGCTGAAAAAGAGTCGGAGTCAGAGGCAACGAATTTCAGGTTTTCAGGCGGCANNCCTGGAAGGAGGATGAGGACCCCGTCAAGCCACCACAGGCCCTGATGACGCGGGATTGACAGTGCAAGCCGACTCGCACAAGTTCCTGTGGACGGCATAAGTTGTGGCATAGCAAGAAGCGAAGGCTCCCGCAAAAGCTCCGGCAAAAGCAGCACCGGAAGAGGAAGACGACGATGATGATGAAGAGGATCT
>CAJNIZ010003202.1:81647-125865 GCA_905231905.1 Symbiodinium pilosum | reverse complement strand
AGGGTTTTGAGTAGAGGATTCAGGGTTTAGAGTCCAAGACAAATAACTCGAACATACTCAAGCTATACTATGGAAAATTTGGAGTTTAGGAAAGGGTAACATAGCGTAATGCTGCACTCTATAGGATATATACCATAGAAAAAAGGGTAGAAAATCATTCAAATCTAGTGCGCAGGCTATGAAAGGTAGGTTTTGAGGGGGGGGTAGCATATATATATATATATACAAGGAGCTTAGACTATGGCTCACATGGAGCTGCGATCCTTCCAGCTTCATGGCATTCCCTCTTGAAGAAGTCTGGGCTGTGGATGCAGAATCTAATGTAAACAGAAATTTAGGCTTTAACCTCAGGGTTTGGTTGAGCACCCAATACCAGTACTTGATTCTCATCTGATTCCTAATACTGACATCTGAGGCAGACAAGACTCCTGCAAACAGATGACCGGGAAGAGTCTTTTGCTACATGACATAGCTGCAATCCCACAAGTTTGCAGGTTAAACTTCACGCAGCAAACGTGGATTTCTTCCTCTGGCCTTACTGCCAGTATCAGTTGCTTCCATATGATGCGTCACCGTGGTTTCGGATCATGTTCTGGCTGTGAGTTGAACTTAGCTGCTTCGAAACCTTCTCAAACATGATTTGTGTCACGCCTGGTTTCCGATGCCTTTTAGTTAGTCACAAATGGCCTGTATCGCCACTGTTCCCAACTTCCGTTCCGACCCTGAATTCAGATGTTCAACATTTTTCGTATAGTTGCGCGGGCACTGCAATTTCACTTCGAATTCTATTCTGAGACTGAAGTTGACTCTTCAGCAATGGAAACTATAAACTATCTATGTAAGAGTCGACTTCTGACACTGAAATGACTTCTTGAGCAGTGGAAACAATCAACGTAAGGGTCAACTCTGACACTGGACTTAACTGTTCAGCGCTCTGTAAAGGCCGACTGACCTTGTGAGCAGCGGAAACACTCATGCATCAAATATCCGCTTCTGTTCTGCCATTGCACTTACTATTCAGCGATTGAGACAATTCGCGTAAGGGGCGACGTCGGATTCTGTTCTGACACTGAACATAGTAGCTTTGCAGCCATGAGAACCAACGATCCAGACCTTTGAAAACATCTGAATTTAACGACTGTCTCATGCTCGTGGTAGGCCTCAGCGGCAATCTGCTCTATCCTAGTGCCGGGAAACTCCAAACTGAGGCACCAAACCTTGATCTGACAGCGATAGGCAAGACCTGGCAGTGTCGAGAAGGCGAAATGAAAGAGTAACAAAAAGCCTACTGCCTAAAAACAATTTTGGAAGAGCCGCCCTGATAACAATCATTCAAGATGGTCACAACCGTGATCATTGTAGCACCGGAATGCTTCAACACTGCAACTGCCTAAGACAAATTTGACTAGTACCTATTGATGTCTGACAATTCCTGCTCAATCAAAACGGCACTGGATGGTGGTTTCACCGTGTGGTCATCTCTATGTCAGCCCAAAAATTTAGAGGCTGTCAGCTCAAACAGGTCCGCTCGAAGCTGCAAGGATGTGCAAGGATACAAGCAGATGGATTTGAAAAACTAGAACCACTTACAGAATTGACCCGGAGCCCAGCGAGTCACAGCTGGCTTCACCTACAAAGCTGGGCTACAAGCAGCATCTCTTCCGAAGTTGTATCGTTATCCTCTCCCTCCTTTTGGGAGGTCAAATCATAGCTTCATGCATTTGGCCAGATGGCAGAAGTCCTCAAGATTCCAAAAATCTTCAACAGCAGCTGGCAGAAATCTGGATCCTGAAACGCTGGCCTGTGCAGGAGATGCTGCTGGACGTACTTGTCCCAGGAGCCTTCACCAGGAAACCGAGTAGAGTAGAATTGGCTTCTATGAGATGAGGCCTGCAAGCACCTTTGCTCAGGCACAGCAATACGTACCGGTTTCGCCCTTACGGGTTTGTTCAACGCATTGCCTGAGATATGGCCGCAGCGGTAATAGCAAGGACGGGTACCCTGCAAAAAGCTGACGCTGTTTGTTTTGAATTGAAAACACAATTGAAAAAGTGCCTTTAAATTGCGTTAGATGCCGGACCCACAATCGACCGGTACACCACAGGTTGGCCAGCTAGTTCGGCAACTGTCTGGTTGTCGGGAACCCACAGGCTATTTACTATTTACCTTATACCATCAATCCAGCAGTTTGGGGTCCTCAACAAGGCAACTACCTGTGAAAACAGCAAGGGCGTAGCTGGCAAGTTCACAGCAATACTCCCGCAAGGTGTCACAAAATTGCTTCCCAGAACCTTTCTCACATCCACATACCCACTCATGAAACCCTATCCCTCATGAAAAAATCCTCATGCATGGCAGAAAAGGACTTTGCCTGGCCAGTCGCTTCACGCAAGCCACTTCCATGTCTGAGATCCAGCTGGTTGATTCAAAACTCGTCCGGTAGTGAAGACCATTCGGATCAATTTCATTGGGAGACATGGTTGTGGCAATCAAGCAAACAAGCTACTGATCTCCTCACCAACAAACAAGCAGCAGATGGCTTATGAAGGTAACATACCGGCTTGGACCAAAAGGCTGAAGGAGTGCCAAACATACCCCCTACGGCAAAAGTGAAGCTTCCCTGGGTTCAGCTAAGGAGCAGGAGCCGCCCACAGGTGGCAGCAGATCTCTTTGAGCATGTCTACGCCTACGCCCCATTCTGGTATAGGATTAATTAGAACCTCTCGCAACTCGCAATTGCAACGCAAACATACGCAAACAATGAAATGTCCTGAACTATATGTACGGAGGCTTAGCATATTCGTTCCTCACTTTGGTGATGGAATTAGCATGGTGAACTCCAACGTCCCTACAAGTAGTGCATTGTAGCAATTTGTATCCTTTGCGCCAAAAAACAAACCATCTTCTGTGCCAGTCCCTAGTAGAGCCCAAAAACGTGCCCAGGAAGGCAGGGCCTCCATAAAACCCGTAATGAAAAGCAAGGCCACGAAATCCCGAGTCACTCTAATCATACTCACCCCAAGGAGAGAGTTCTTCTACGTCATGGACGGACTCATTCTTTCGTCTGCCTACCGGCCAAAAAAAAGATCTCTCTCATACAACAATTTTACCTGACAGAGGTGACAAGCGCTGGGGTCGTATAGGTGCTGCAATAGACATGCCTTGGGCTTGTCAATGCCTGGCTGCGCACCACAACCTGGGCTGGGCCCAATCAGACTTGCTTCTTCCGCAGGGCAGCCATAAAAACGGTCTGGAGCCTCCACAGCCTAAGACTTCCTCCAAGCCGTCTTAACAATCGTGCCTTGCAACAGACTTCTGGTTGGGGAACGCTGGTTCGGAGGCTCCCGCGACGCAGCTCTTGAGGGAGCGCTGCAGCGCTTCTGAACAGCAAACTCTGGCCACACTCACTGAGAGAGCACGCCCTGCTCCTCCGCGACAGAGCAGTACAGAAGGCGCGAGAAAAAAGGACAATGCGAGCCCGCGCATGAAAGCAATGAACTTTGTAAAAGAAACAGACAGATAGGCTGGCTGATCCAGACCCCTGCTCGATTCTTCATGTGGAGCAACTGCTGGTACCTCACCAGCAAAAGCCTCAAGACTTCAAACTCTTGTGAGCTTCAAACGCAGTAAAATGACAGTTTACACTGTTTCTGGCTTGTTTTTGTCTCACGGCCTGGGACTAGTTTAACGTGGCACTAGCACGGTACGTGAGTTCAGCCAGTGGCGGAAATGGCTGTGGTTCGCCGAGCAACACAGCGGGGAAAATCTGCAAGCCAGCATCAAAACCTCAGACCTGTGAGATTCGTGCTCGGAGTGACAAACCATTGCTTCAGGCTCTGCAGAGAAGCAACACAAGACATAAGCACATGGGGCTTGGTCTAAAGTTGATTCACCTGCAAAAGGCTGGCTGAGGCCGGACAGCGGCACTAGGAAGCAATCCCGACATGTTGAGTGAAATTGCGACGTACCCAGCGCAAGTTCACGAAGAGCAGACGCAGCCTAGCCTCACAACTTTGTGAGGGTACAGAGGGTGCTGGGCACGCAAGCGCAGAGTCCGCCAAGAAAGGACCCCTCGTGATTGCATACGGCTACTGACAACCACCATGTAAACGTGTCAAACTTTGGAATCGAAGTATAAGACCGTACGACATCAACCGTACAAGTAGATTTGCAAGTGTTCTCACTTACACTTGGACAACATACAGCTCCTGTGCAAAGCCAAAGTTCAGAGTTGTGCGCCACAATGTGGCGACCCGCCCCCGCTGCTTCCAGCCCTTGATGCTGAGGCACCTTCTGCATCACCGATAAGATCTCCCTACTGTGAGGGGGTGAGGGGTCCAATAATGCCGAAAGCATGTCATCCTCAAGGCAACCAGATCATTGCCTCCCAGTAAAATGCCAAACGCCTCTGCTTAGGGTGTTTCTTTTTCCTTCATCTTCCAAAGAGCTGTTGCGACCCCAAACCCTCTCCTGAAAGCCATTCTTGCAGGTTGAGTCAAAGGTGGGGGCAAACAATCCGGAGACACGTAGATCATGTTTGTTCTTGGAAGCCTTCAACAAAACATAGTTCCCACAGAGTAATTTGCTACCGTGTCGCAACTGACTCTAGCAATAAACACCTTCGTGAAGTGGTGTGTTTAACTCCATCCCAAGTCTGATCCATTGACATGCTCTACACCTACCACTCCGATGCTACTTCGAGCCTGCATGGCTGCGAGAAAAAGAAGAGCTGAAGCTCAAATGAAGTCAGCATGAACTAGGGTCAGAGCGTGCCTTTGCGGCTGAGCAAATTCTTGCAACTGTGCACTGCAGAAACACAGGGTGTGGCTAGCTGCTGTTTCGAAACGATTACCACCGCCAGTGGTCTGGGATTTCAATGTCCAATGATCTGGTCATGCATTTCAACTCGAATTACAATCACCATGAAACAATTTCCCGACAATCCATGCTACGTCTCAGATAAAACCTAGATTGCTCTCAGAGCTGCACTTCGTCTATTGAGATAACTGCAGACCCCAAACCGCCTCGCTGGTCAAGACCAAGCAGAAGGATACGGGCTTTGCATAATGAGGGCACAGAACGGCCATTGGATGGATCACCCTCTGTAAGTTCCCGTACAATTGACAGCCGCGCACATCGAAACAACACGGACGCATGATGAAAAAAAACAAGGTCAATGTAGCGTGTGGGGAATACAGAATCCAAGGAACGATGAGCTGTTTGTGATCCGGACGTTGCATGCTTCAAGGCAAGCCTAATGACTTGACACCTGGCTACTTTCGCCTGGGTTGATTGCTCACTTTTCGGGAAGGTCTCATCACCGTCACTCTGTTCCAACTGCCTCGTTGTAGAAGACTAAAAGTGAGGGAAGCCAAATCCTGCCATGAGGCTTCGGGCCTATGCTGAGCCTCGCTCTTTGAACATCATCACACACCAAGACCGTGCTGACAGTTACAGACCACAACACGACGATGCATGCTCCATTCAGGAAGGGCCGAAGATGAGCGGGAGCAAAAATTTGCAAAAAGGTCACTTTAATATCTGTGGCACTGACCCATCTCATGTTTCTCTGCCTGTCGTAAACACTTGGTCATGCAGCCTCATCAAGCCGATACTTCAGCAAGATGCTTGCAACTGGAAACAACACCCCTGATTCCCTGGTGCTGGGCACCAGTTCCCTCCAGGCGCCTCGTCTGTCAAGGTGACAACAGGCTGTCAGAAGGATGAATGAAACCTTTTAAAGCTCGCACTCATCGGCCATGGCCATGAGAGTGACCATGCTCTGGCATGTGGCCATGTGAATGCCCATGGCTGCCATGTGAATGGCCGTGGACGTCATCCATGGGACATTCATCTCCTGGCTGGCAGAGCAGCTCGTACTCGGCATGCACTGCCTGTTGCTTGTGGTGAGTGTGATCGCCCTGAAGGCCAACATAGCGTAGCAGCGTGCTGGGCGTGTCCCCGCAGTTGGCCGGGAAGTAGAGTGCTAGCGTGGTCACGTTGGTGAAGGCGGAGACCCGCGTGCAGAGCTCGGTGGTGCCGTGCGGGTTCGCCGACAGGTGGAACTCCTGCGTGGCCGCCACTTCGTGCACGCTGCCAAAGTCGAACTCGTGCCGATTTACGAAACAGTGCAGACGGCTCGGGTGGGCTGCAAGTTCCGCGTTACCCTCTTCGCTCTCGCCGCCCCCACCGATGACGAGGATCTTTCGGATGTGCACTGGGGAGGTGAACCTCAGCACGAGCAGCAGCTCCTCGTCGGCGTCACTGGCAAGCCAGGGCTGCCTCTCCAGGCGCCGCTCGTGTGGCCGCAGCACCGCGGCCAAAGGCGCTGCGACCACGCGCGCCCCACCGGCATCGCGGGGTTGCCCGCCGAGGGTGGCATTCAGCGCAAGGGATGTCTCAAAGTCCACATGCTGGTAGAGGTTCCAGTCATCGTCAGGATACTCGGCATCGTGCGAGTGTGCCCCAAACCCCATTGCCGGACTCACGCCCTCTATCCAGTCTGGGAAGGCAGATGAAGCTGCAACCTCTAGCTCCTCCTGCGCCGAAGTGGCTTGAGACGGAATGGCCGTGCAAAGAGCTATAATCTAATTCATACAAGACCCTGCAGCAGAGATTCACTGAGCATTCTGAACAAGCCTTGCGTGTAATGCAGGTGACCCCTACAACGTGTGGTGCAAACTCTCTTACAGTGACATCTAGTGGACCCTACCCAGTAGCATCAGTGCCGAAGCCACGAAGCAGCCCCATCAGCTGGCACTGAGTGTTGCACTGGAGCTGGCAAGGAAGGTCAGCCAGGCAGCGCGTCAAACCCAGAAGTCACAACAAATCTGATTGTCGGAGCCTCTGTCAGCATGACCAAGCTGACCAAGGCTACCGCAGAAAAGGGCAAGTGGACCTGCTTCTTTGGGCCCAGAGCTTTGTTGCTCCGACGTTGATGGACAAGCAAACTGCCCGTGATTCATGATGAGCGTGTTCATGGAAACCCATAATATCTACAGCTTGAAATAATTCACGTGTGAATCTCTACCAGCACCAAAAAGACTCCAAGGGAAAGGACCCCTGAATCCGTGATTGGACTCAAGAAAGCACGCTGGGTCTCTGAATGCAACAAAAGCAAAATGTCCGGATCTGTTCAACACGATTTGAAGCTGGGCTAAGACGCACTCCGCCTTTTTAACGAGGCTGATGGTCACAAGCAAGCTTTCTGATTCTAGATTGCTCGCAGCTGAGGCTTGTGCTCAGGCCTTCTGTCCGAACCTTGCGCGTTCCGGAGCACGTTATGCACTGCGGCAGTGGATCTCCCAAGGCCCTGAACGGCCTGGACTGGGGCAGGCGGCCTTGGCTATCTCGACTCTGTGAAAATGCGCTTGGAAAGCTCATTTCAACTTTTTGGGCTCTCAAAAATACAATGAAAACAAAAAGCCAAACGTAGCTCGGCATCCTGCACCTCCCAAGCATCGGCACCGAGCTTGCCCGCACGAGCACGGTCTTCACAGAAGGAGGTGCCGGAGATTTCAGCGTTCTGTAATGGTAAGTTCCAACAGTACCGTGCCAGGGTAGAGACGCGGCTGGCGGCTGCGGAACACTGGTCATGCGGGGCGTCCTTACAGGGAGCGCAGGCCCTGCGACGCAGAGAGCCTCCGGTTGTACTGTGCCGAGCCTGGCAGCATCCAGCAAACAGCGTTACACTGCCAAAGAAAGGTCTGGAAGAAGTTCAGGATTTTTAGCTTTGAAGAGCTGGTGCCTTGTGGGAACTCCTCGTGCGAGCAGTTTCGGAGGGTATCCCACAGCTGGCATTGCGATGGTCAGATTCCCAGTGCTGACCTTGATGCCCAACTTGTGGCTACCCCACAGACCTGTCAAACGCCATCGACCTTGCAGCATTTGCAGCCAAGCAGCTGTTTGACTCAAAGTACCCTGCGAAGGCAAGATGCGTCTTGTGGCCTCTGCCGCCTGCTCTCATGCCGGAACCACTGTGTTCAGGCCTTGTACTCTTCAGACACATGCACCCAGCACAAATATTTTGCCAGCTGTATGGGTCATGAGCCTGCGCATTCCAACAACGCCACAATCAAGACCTAGCCAGTAAACGACAGAACGGAATGCCCCGAACAGCTTTACCGAATCTGTTGTCCAAGGCAGCTTTGTAGATATGGTGCCAGATGTGTAGCTTGACTACTCCAGAAGCGACACAGATCGTCAGCTTCTCGGAGACTTTTCATGCAAAATATACAATAAAGTGTGAAGAGTTGCACAATCAGCATCATCTAAAGAAAGAGCATTGAAGTCCCCACGCCTTCGGCTGCTGCGTGTACTTGCAAGGGACGTAATTCTCCTGACTGCAGTACATCTAATGCATACATCTCAGCCTCCTCAGTCTGAAATGATTCCAGCGGAAGGCCCTAGGGCCCAGGAGTGTGCATTGCCAGAGAACTCCTGTCTAGCATAATGAAACTAGGCCATACATATGGCGTACAAGCGCAAAGCATATTGGGCATGCTGAGCAGATCCACTGCACTTGCACTCTTTGCGTGCTGCATGAGAACACTGGGAAATTCACTCATACCATAGCCATGGCTATGAACTTTCAAATACCACAGAGCGTGTAATAGAAATGACTTCCTCTCACAAACTGGTCTTCTTTCCCGGCACCCAGGGACAAGCAGCGGAACCCAAACCCATTCCCTGAGCATTCTTCCAGCACACCCTGGTTCCATGAAGCCTCCCGACTGGCCTTAGTTGCAGTGGCCGCCGGCTCACCGCACCCAAATGCGTCCCAAGAGAGCTGAACCTTCCATCGTGAAAAAAATCCAGAGAAGCCCTTCCCGCTTTCGGGACACTGCAAGGCTCAACCTGCCAAAGCCTTCAATGTGAATAACGCCTGTCAACAGAAGTATACGAATAATCTGCTTCAGGTCCCCGCCACATTGATGGCGCCCTGACAACTTTTCATTTTGCACCCTGGCTATCCCAAGGACGGAGTCCCTTCAGCTGCTTGACAATCATAATATGACGAAATACTGCCTGATTTCGAAGTAATCCTTACCCCCGACGAATTCAAGAAAGCTGTCCCGCCAAAACATCTGTTCATGTACCGGTCACAAAAGAGAATACAACCATGTACAAAATAGTACTGGCTCTCGTGCCCACCACTAGGCTTGAATCTCTCCTGGCAGCATCTCTCTTGTTGTCAGAGGGGTTGATAATTTCCACACACACACCCACACACACACACACACACCCACCCACCCACAAAACCCACCCACCCACCCACCCACCCACCCACCCACCCACCCACCCACACACACACACACACACACACACACACACACACCCACACACACGCGCGCGCACGCACGCACACGTCGGTAGTGGTAGTAGTAGTAGTAGTAGTAGTAGTAGTAGTAGTGGTAGTAGTAGTAGTAGTAGGAGTTGTTCGTGTTGGAGCAACCCCGTCATTGCCGTGACGCCCGTGGCGTGAGTGTTGCTGTGGCGGTGGCCCCGGCCCTCGCAGCTGCTGTCGTCCTCGATCGTCGTCGTCGTCGTCGTCGTTGAAGCCATGATTGTGATGATCGTCGTCATCACAGCTGCTCTGCGGGAGTTAGATGAGAGGGTAAAGGATACGGAGCAGGGGTAATCGTGCAATGGAAGGGCAAGCAGCTCTCTGCCTCTGCCTCCAAAGATTGGAGCTCCTGTTCACATTGGACTTTTACATAGTTTTTGTGCAGCCAAAGGCAGGAATTGGACATCAAACAAGACTGGAACTTGTCATGGTTCAGGGAAGCGCTGTTCTGCCCCTATGTCGGGTATCATCGGCATAGTCCGGGGGAAGTTGGAGCCACTACTACCTCGAAACAAACACAATGTGGCTGACTCACAAATACCACCACCGCAGCCGCCGCTGCAGCGCCGCAACAAGCATCGCTGAAGCTCCTCAACGGTCCGATCGCGAAGTTCTTGCGCCATGTCCTGTATGAAGGATCCCTCGCATGCTGACTCGGATAGCTCTACGCAAGGTCCAGCTCAACAAGGCGAGTCCAAGGAAAATGACACTATGACATCTTGTAGATCTGTTGGCCCTCAGCGGCAGTATGAGATTGCTGTACTGCCCTGATTCCATATAGGAGTCGTGAATGGTTCGACTATACCTGAACAACAGCGACTCTGAATCCGAGAGAGGTTGCTGCAAAGCCCAACGTACACTTACATATGTATCATGCGAAAGGCATCACAAAATCACATGCAAGTAGATGGTACCTCGTTTGCATCGCTGGAACTTGGGCGATAAGCACAATTCACCCCAACTTGGGGTATTGAAACAGGTCCACGCTCCGAGGTCCTGCATGTCATAGACATAGATTTTTGGAGACACTCCTCGGGTGCATGTAAGCTCTCTGCGTCCTCGTTCCAAGCTGGCGTTGGTCCACACTATGGCATGAATCGTGTGAGCTGAAGCCTTAAACTACAACTTAGCCTGCAGAATCACCGACTATTCGGGGGGCCATTCTGCCACCAGCCACATGCACATCTGAGTTGACCGCGCTGTGCCAGCCAGCGGGCAGCATGTTTGTGGAACCAGGCCAGCCATCATCTTCGCCGCTACATCGAATAAGGTATCTGAATCTTTATGCTCGAAGCCCTGAAAAATGCCTTACAACGAACATAGCATAGTATCACCACGGCAATCTGACAAGGCCCCTGGCCTCTGGCTTTGGGCGGGAAAGACCCTATGCTGCCCCCCATCCCTCCCCCAGCTCTTCCCCTCCTCTGTTTTGGCCTCCCTTGCAGCCCCACTCCTCTTTTCTCTCAAACCTGATGCCGCACCAAATGGGCGACAGCTAGGCTTTTTGACGAGTCACTGCATCACAGGTTCAGATTGCAAGGGATGTTCGTACCATCCCACAAAACGGTACATCCCCCCCTCCCGACGCCCCCCCACCCTGCCCCGCCCGCTAGCCCCGCCCGGCCCCTCATACTTGCGTTCATTCTTCACAAACCCGACTGTCTTGGCCTCCCTTGCAGCCCCCCTCTTGTCTTTTCAATTTCAGATTCACACGCGAAAAACTTGACGAAGCAAATGGGCGACAGCCAGCTTGGAACAATGTTCCAAAAACATGACGTTCATGCGTTGTGTTTGAGCTGCCTTGGTCGTGTAGACGTAATGAGCCGTAGGGGTTGTACGCCTGCGAGGGCCTTTGGTGCTTTATCGGTCTCTTGCCCCATGCCGAAGAATCAGAGCTGACTTTTTGGTCACCGGTGCAGGCCGGCTCTGCACGCACATCGACGAGCCCACGACTGCATGGGCAGGCCCAGTCGGCGCGCTGGCATTGATTTTATTCAAAGACGTGCAAGACAAACACTGAACAATCAGCATGCGACGAGCAATTGTGCTGAGTCTGGCACTCTGCAAGGCTCGTCTGAAGTCAGCGTTGGAAGTCAAGAGTCCGTCTTCGTCATAAATGGCCTGCAACATATGATGGTCATGGCTCTCTTTGGTTGATTCTTGCCACCATGCTTGGCCTCTTCAATGCTGCAGCATGGCAGACCTCCCCTAAGCGCAAGGGGAGGAGCCACAGCGTCCTGAACCTGACCCTGTACTTACTCTTACCTGGATCATGCCAGCTCTGCCTGTCTGTTGACCGGCACCTGAAAGTAGCGAGCGACGTTATCTCGTAGGACTCTGGCCTCCAGAGCGACATCATTAAAGACTGGATTCACAGGTGTGAGCGAGTTTCTTTGCTGTGGGTGAGCATACTGCAAACACAGCCTTGTGCCGACAATCATAAGTCCAGCGGTTGCCTTTTTTGTTTGCAACGCAACTCGGCGTCACTGACGCAATGTGCCCTCCCTCATGCTCCAAGTGTTTGTTTCTTTGCAGCCGGTTGTGAAAACTATTGCCATCATGCCGGTAGTACTTATCTTGCAGCCGCTTCCCCTAACAATAAATGGTCCTCCCTCCAGAAAAATCAAACCCCCTGGAGGTTTCATTAGTAGCGTGAGTTGTTACTGTAAAGAATGATCCGGGCCCGATTGATGTCCGTTACTATTTCTACTATCCGCGGTCCCAAAGTAGCCTCAGAAACCAAGAAAGGCCGTGTCAAAATGCCGAAAATCTAGGAAATAAAGAGGAACGCCCTAAACCTAGTTGGTTTTCCTGCTTCACTTGTTGGAAACAATCTTACACAGCCCATAAGAACCAAGGAAATACTGCAAACTCCTAATCCTGACAATTGTCCACTACATTGTCTTATGTAACGTCTTACAAACCTCGGAAAATCCAAAACTTAAGGCATGAAGGAGCCTAATTCTAATTCAAGTACCGTGAGATTTGTGCATTGTACGCTCCCTTCTGAAAGCCTTTTCCGAAATATGAATCTGGGCAATGAAGGAGAAGCCTAATCTCGTATTACTCCTTCTGTCATAGTCACACTGGTAATCATTTCAGGTCATTTCAGAACCTCCAATTTAATGATTAAGGACGTCGTAAACGACCCCTTTGAAAAGTCATCTTGCCCTAGTGGAATACTAGGGATGTTGTTCATCCGGCGGGAGGTATGTAGTGTTCAGGGTGCTATTTCTATGTCGTTGTGCATGCCCATCTTTTCAGTTTTGCTGAGTCCTAGGTGTGCCGCTGTGCCCCAAAGTTTTGGATCGAAGATGACGGCCAATGAGTCATAAAGGGCCCCATTGCAGGCTCCATACCCTTCACTTGACTTCTGCAGCAAATAATTCTTTTCCACGCAGGGGTTGTGGCAAAGGCTGGCGTGCGGAGGAAGTGGTTCATCTCCTGTCATGCTGCTTGGGATACATTTCCATCAATCCCAACTTTACGTTTACTGTAGATTTAGGCAACTATTGCATATCTCGTAGTTTAAGCTGCAAGCGCGAATGCCGCAAAATTGTCTAGCTTGCTTGAAAAGGCTGTGAATGCTGTTTGTTGGAGCCAGCCTCCACGCAAAACCAGTCGTGCAGCATTCCCGCCACCTGCACAGCCCCGACTGACATCGCCTGATGCCTCTGGCATGACTGAGTATCCTGCTTGGGGCTCAGCAAGTGCTCATCATCATATCTTAGATTCAGGCACCAGGCAGTCGTTTATCCCAACTGAATGTTCGCACTCTCCAGGCCACATGGGTTTGGATCTTCAAGGCTTTCGAATGCAAATCTTCATAAATTCTACTCTTCGTAACCACTCAAATGACCGCTACATCCCGAGAGATTCCGTCCAGTCTCATGAAAGGCTACACTACACCAGAAGTCAAAATCAAGTGTGGACGACGGTAATCTTGCACCACCCTACACGGCCCTAAATACGGCAATTGTTATACTTGGGGGAGACTAAGTCATACAAGATTTCATCCATCCTCTGTATGAATCTCTTCATTCTCTTTACTTGAATTGAAGCCTACCTGCAAGGGTCAGAGATCAAAGCAATCGAACAGTTGCTGCAAAGCGTGGCTTGAGGTCGTTATTTGTCCTATGCCGCTTCCGCCGCTCAAGCCGTTTACGTATTGATGCGCCGCTTACGCCCCTGCGCCCCTTTATGTATGGTGACACATGCTTGCATGTATGTGGTTTGTAAAAACCGTGGGCCGGTGGGCTGGCTGGGGGCAATTATCAAATTCGGTTGATGCCTGCTCAATTATGTTTGATCCCTGCCCCACCTGTATCTGACAAATTTCATTAAAAGCTCGTCAAACCTCAATAATTACTTCTCACACTCATGGCTTGACTTCAAAGGTTGCACAGTGGGAGCAAAATCCTGGACCCGGCTAGGTACGAGCAGGATCTCTACAAGCCTCTAATCCTCATGATTCCGCATTTACGGCTTCGCTATGTTCACTCAACAGACCTCATGAGCATATCATTCAACCTCTTTGAACCTTTTTCTCAAGCTTGGCTGACGGCACATCTAGCCAAAAAACAAGGCTGACGTGCAACTGGCATTGTTAGATCTCTCTATGCATAGACCAAATTTTCAAATGATCTCAGCAGCCGCAATGCTCTTGGACCCATGAACAGCCGGGCAAAAAGCTTGCTGCAGTTAAGATCCTTTGGAAAACTGATGAGGCCCTGCCGCCCATAGTGCGACTACTCAGTGGGGTCGTCTGCCAGGCCTCCACTCGAAGTATTCGCGAGGTCGGCGGCGAAGCCTGTCTGGGAAGCTTTGAGCTGCTTCAAGATTCTAGGTGCAGTATGCTCAGGAGGAGAGTACCAATGAGAGAGGACTTCTTGCTGGACCGATGCGATGAAGTGCGTGCTGTCTGTTAATTGCTCAGTGAGGTTGCCTGTCTTGACAGAATCAACTATCTGTTCATGGAGCCGAACTGCAGGCCATCTCAAAGTAAACTGCACGAAGACAAACATTGCTGCACATGATCAGCGCAGCTGGCCTTGCTCACTTCTGAATCCAACTCCGAGGGTGGCGGCCTGGCGGGGCTTCTTAGCTTCTGAAGGCCGGCTGTAATATGTTGTGGGAATCACAGCATGTAAACAGAATCATTATTTTCATTGCTATTCAGGTCAGCAGTGGCAGAAGAAGACCAGCACTAGTAATAAGTGGCGGTGGAAGTAGTGGTAGTAGTAGTAGTAGAAGAAGTACTAATAATAGTAGTAGTAGTAGTAGTAGTAGTAGCAGCAGTAGGAGGAGGATCCCCCCGCCCAGGCACGACGTTTTACTTGAAACCAATGTAAGGACGATAGGTTGGGATTGGGGGAGGGGTGGGGGGGGCGGGTTAGTTCCGTGCAAACAGACATCAATCGGTAGGTAATTCTGAGATGTCGCCGCTGGTGGAGCTTCGACGACCGCAAAAAGCGATTGCGCTGGGAGTGGCAGCTTGCACCCATCAACAGTGTCACAACATTCGATCATTTAGCCCACGTAGAGCCCCTACAAAATGACCCCTTTAACCCACTGTTCCTAGGTCCCGGCAGCAACCACAAGCGCACGCGAGTCGTAAGCACCACGGAGAGGTGAAACTAAGATGTCGCCAGGGGTGGACTTTTGACGACCACACTCAGCGGTTGCGCTGGGAATGGCAGCCCTAGTAGTAGTAGTAGTAGTAGTAGTAGTAGAAATAGTAGTGGCCGTTATCACAGCAGCACCAGTTGCAGAGGAGTTGGAGGAAGACCCACAACAAAGACAGGCGGAAGAAGAGTGGTTTATCATACCTATACGCCATCTTACTTGTCTGAACATGTCTGATCATCAAAGCCTACCTGAAGTGCCTGGCGACTGGAGAACCGCGTTCCGCATCTGCCACAAGCTTGGCGAGACCTTGTACGTTACAGGTCACCATATGTCACCAGGTAGCAGGCCAGTCACAAAGAGTCAGTACAGGCGATTTGAACGCTGCAACTCTGACGTTGCAAGTGATCCTGCTAGGTGTGTGCTTTCGAGACGCCTACAGGGTTAGGCTTGCACGAACCTCAGACCGGGGAGCTCGGCTCTGGCATCTCGAATGAAGTCAGGGAAGTAAGTTTTCCAGGCCCAAATGGGGATATGAGGTATGAAGACGACTGAGAGCCCAGCTCATAGCATCCGTGTCTGACATGGCAAGAAGAATAGAGGGCAGCTCCCTTCTTCAGTCGAAGTAGCTTCACATGTATCATTCATGAAGCTAGGCTTACAGTATGTGCTGGGATGTTCCTGGCCCGCTACACAAGCAGGACTGCAATATGCTGCAGATGTCGTTTGCTCGGCGTGCTCAATTTCTGCTTCTAGTTGAGCCAACTTGGTCTGAACTTCATGACCAACTCATCAATGCCTCCAAAGGACAGACAGAACCACGACCAGTGGCACGCTCAGGCACAAGCAATGATATCCGCAAATTCAAACTAGCAACCATGCTGGGGTAAGCAACGTTCCGAGAACTGACTGAGTTCTTAATGAGCCCTGGACACTAAGATCACACGGCAGTGACAATGATGTAGCGCCTGCCAAAACAACCTACGAGTCCTAATTACGCGCTCTTATGCCTCCTCCTGGGTACAAGGAAGTATAAAAGTTCACGCAGCTCGGAGATAAGATGCTGCATCTAAGCTTCTGAGCAAGGGAACCTCACAATCAGTAGCTACCGAAACCATGCAAAAGCACGTAGAGTAAGGGTGCACATCAAGTATGCAGAGATGGGCCACGTTTCCCTGACACTCAAGGCCTGGGTTACGCACATAGAGCGCGCCCATTTTCCAAGGAGGAACGCTATAACCGTGGCCTCTAGGAACACCGCGAGTGAGGCCACCGGCTGGCGCAAGAGCCAGATCCAGTTTAGTCGTCAGACAGCATAAAAGCTATACGAGGACATACCTTGATGGGTGTCTGTGTATCAGTGCCCTCCGTGCTTAGCCATACCAGTCGTGTCATTGCATCTGAGTGGCCGCTACGGATTGATATGGCTCTTGAAGCAAGATTGTAGAGCAAGCAAGTCAGCAAGATGCAACAGCTGCTGCTCATGGGACCGTTTGGGAACCGTCGGCACACGCGGAACCCCAGCCAAAGCGAAGCCCCGGCCATCTGAAAGCCGTGAAATGGTTCCTACATGTCAAAGCACTAACAGCTGCATTTCATATCAATTCATAATGCAGACCTTGGCTGGGGATTCCGGAATGCTCTGAGTTGAAAAAGATTTCGAGGTCTGAGCAGCAGCAGAACCAACGCGTCCTCTGCGGGTGCCACTGAATCAATGCAGTGATGTATGCTGTAGATGTGCTGCGCCTGCAATGGTTTACAAAGTCCATGGCCGCAGTCACTTCTGCATCCCATTTAATACGAGATCCCCGAGTGAGTGGAGGCTAGGACTTGGGGGTACTGCAATTCTCTTTGGATCTTGCCAAACTTCGTCTTATTGGATTTGGGTCGCAGGTCTCCGCGAAACTGCCTCCTGCTACACGCTCAACACTTAAGTAACTTAAGTTGCCAAATCAATCCAGGGTTCGGGTTATGGGGAGAAAGCAAAGGAGTTGACCACCCGTCTCAGGTACACGCAAGCTGACTGCGTGGATGCAGCGAGGAAGGTCTACACAGGGGATGTGGTTGGTTGCTCTTCCTGAAGCATGAAGATGAGCAGCGCCAAGCCACTTCCCGCCATGCACATAACTCTGTTCAAAAAGACCTTGGAAGCGTTCATGCAAGAACCTATGTTCAGTAATTGAAACTGGTGGAGGTCTGCCCTATGAAAGTTATGCAAATGCATCAGCTTGAATTGCCACTTGAATCGGCAAACCCCATCCTTCCGCGGCCCAGAGTGGCCTTCAATCTTTGGTATTTGCAGAACTCGGCTTTCGCGAACCTTCCGCAAAGTTTCCCTCCACTTCTTGGAGACGATCGTCATGTCATCGTGTCTTCCCGCGCAGAGCTTATCTGCTGCCTCGGATTCCTCATGATGCTTCTTCATAGAAGACGCTGTACCGGCACTCTGTTTTAGGAGCAGCTTCTGCCAGCCTTCCGCGAAGCCATCCCCTTCTGCGGACCTTCCGGCCACAGTCAGGTGCGCATGTCTGTCCAGCCCAAAATCTTATGTCGCCAAATAGTCATAAGATGTCATAAGTAGTACACAGGAAAGGAAAAAACGCTGCTCTGGTCGGGCTGGCTCATCCCCTGTGTGAACTCGCCCTTCGTGCAGGCTGGAAAATATCTTTTCTTCAGAGGTTCCGAATGTGCCACAGCATCCTTTGCAAATAGTGGTTTCCGAAACACGAAACTGTCCGTGGAGTAGACCCCCTTTAGGGCTAGAACCTTAAAAAAATCTGCTTAAGCTGCATTCCTACTGGTCCCATCCCGGGCTTGATCAGAGCGTGCCAGCTACACAGTTACACATAACAAGAAGGCAAAACTCGGGCCTCGAGTCAAGGTCAAAGGCGGCAACAATTGCTTGGGCTTTTCGGAAGCTCTTCAGCGAAGCTATGACTGGTTTCTGTACCCGGATCTCGTCCTTTGACGGTGTGATCCCCACCTTTCGTAACCCCAAAAAGGCGGATGAGCAGAAAACTTCGTGACCTAGCTACAAGTACGATTCATACGTAATCACGTGAAGGCAGCCAATGGCCAGAGAATGCCCTAATGCCCTAGTTGAGTTCACAGTGTAGTTCCTGCGAGCCCAAAGCCTGATGCTCTCACGAACCCAAGCTGGGCCGGCAACAAGTTTTCCACTGCTCTATCACAATCCTGCACGCCTATACCCAAGCTCCGTGGTGCTCCGCAGCACTCTGAGCCTAGTGATATGCCAGCTGATCCTTCGGCGTCGCTCCTGTTGGATAAAGGTTCGAGTACTCGGGGACGGGGATCTCCTGTCAGGCACAAACATAGCTCGGACATCTAGACAGCTCTGGTTTAGCTGTCCAGTTTTTCCCAGCTTTGCTGCGATGAAGTTGGGGAGTTGTATGAACTTATTTCGAACACACGCACTATCCAGTGATGCAGGACCATCGCACAATTATAGATAGTGCAAGGGCAACTGTCATTGAAGGGATTGGTCACCCAAGGGCTCTGACCACCGAAATCCGTCATCCCGACTTGCCTCCACAGTCGGCTTTGCTGGCACAACCCGCCGCGTGTAGCAGTAGTTGATGACCTTCCAGAGAAGAAGCATGAGCAGCTGAATGCAACTGAAGAATGACCTTCCAAATGCTCGATTTGCTCTGTGAAGGCATGCTTGAGAAAGTGCTGCTGCACGCACTGGCAAGGCTGATACATCCGTCACGCAGCCACGAAGGGACGTGCAAAGTACTCATGTCCGGCAAGCGCTCCGCGGCTTGCTGTAAGAAAGTCGAAACCATGTCACGGATCGAACACGTCATGTGGATCTATGCAAGAAGTGGTAACTCGACATTCCGGCTCCAGTCTCCAGTTTTTGCGCAACTACGGAAGATGCCCAAAGTCTACTCAGCTTCTCTCGCGCTGCCTCCATGACAATGGCCAGTAACAGGAAAGCCTGCGAGAGAGAGAGGGAAGGAGGGAAGGAGGGAAGCCACATGGAGCTCCATTAAGCCCACAAATCGAATGCTGAGAATCGCAGGGGGAAAATATCTTTAACACGGGCGTGGCTTAGGCTTTGCATGGGTTGTGGCACAGGCTATGATATTGCCAACGAACAGAAGCCCAAAGTCCGTCCAGGAATCCCGCAAACTCACACGTCCTTGTGCTCACGGCCTTCAGAATAGAGAAATCCTTCTCTCGAGCAACCAGGACTGTGAAGCCATAGGTCACCACCAAAGAGGCAGCATTGCAAATATTCCTTGAGTTGATTGTAGGGCTGCACGGATGGCAAAACATGAATTCTGTACATGAGGCGATGTTTGGATGCAGGTTCTGAGGCGAAGTGACATGAATTTGGGAACATGTTCTGGGGATGTGTAATCATTTTAATCCAGTGGCGGCCAACCCACAAGCTGATATTTTCCTTGGCACCTATTCATCAAACTACTCCACATGTGAAGGCTGCTGAGCAAACAATAAAGCTGAACAATGTTGAATCTTGCTGATTTATCCATAACTCTCTGGGCCTCTAGGGATAAGAGAACTATAATTCAAATCAGCTACTAAGCTCGGCAACCCTCCTCCTATGATGAAAACAGCTACTGAGCTCCGCAACCTCTCTCCCATTCAAGGGCTTCCAGCACGCCTCGTTAGACAGGGATCCACTTTGGTTGGAGGAGTAACGCAACCATCAAGATCCCACGTTGCTCGGTTCTCTTGGCTGGATGAAGTAGAACTGGAGACATGCGTTTCATGAGTTCACATCCACCTGCTGGAGAAGAAAAGTCTAGGTAGCAAGGTCTGCAGGATGTTGTTTGCCTACAGCCACACCATACCTTGACTGCTGACTGCCGCTTCAATCTTTCAATGTCACGTGGCAGCATACAGACACGACAGTAACCTTTTGCCCTGGAGCCCCGGTACGAAAAATGAGCAGCGTTTGCGGCAAGGTGCTTTGCATGACTGAAAGCTAATAGGTCGCGAAGGGTTGTTCAGAAGAACAGTCACTTCAACGTATAAGATGCTCAAAGCACGCGCAAGCTTTCAGTGCAATCTAAGCAGTAGCCAACACTCAGCTGGATGCACCTTGCACATGAACTGTCAATGACGAGCGAGATGCTTGACCAAGGTGTCAAAATGCTTGACGCACAAACCTCAGCTGGCAATGGACCCAGCAGTGATCAACGATAGGATGCTTCCAAGATTTGTTCTCTCCATGCGTGATGCTCTTGCAAGTATGGAGTCGCTAGAAGCCATCCGGATGCTGTTTCAAACTGAGGTTCAAGATTGCCAAAGCTTCAGCGAGTGGCTGCAGATCCACTCCCGCCAGCAGTACATCGCAGCAACAATGAATGTCCGCCTGGACCACGATCCGTCCTGTCCACCTTGCTTTCAGCAAGTAGGGTCGATTGCAAAGGATTTGGGAGGCTTGGTTAGGTACCTGCGGCATTGCAGCTTGGTCCCACGAGCAAGTGCACACAAAAGACTGCACCCTCGGGCAGGGTTAGCTGGAGCGTGCCGCAATACGAGGAGGTCATCAGGCAACTAGCCAATGAGAACTGTTCGTCCCACCCAGCAGCTTATGCGCCACTACTTCAAATTCTTAGCAAGCCATTGCACTACCCACAACATGTGATGAAAAGGCCGAGCAACTGAAGAACTGGCTCGGATCTTCGTTCTGCACCCCGCAGATGAAAAGGTATGCGGTCGTAGCTGCGATGATGCTGCTGAAAGAAACCTTGCCAATGCTGCATCAGTCTGCGGAGCACTCTTGACGAGCACGCTCTGAAGCAGCTTCTGTGTGCCTTCTTTCAAAGTCCTGATAGCCTGCCCTGCTTGTGGCGCTATCTCTAGCTCACCCGCCAGGATCTCTACTGCACCTTTTGCTGGCCACCTGCGTCATCTGCACGTGGAGCCGTGTAGGCTCGCCAGCTCCAGACTTGAAGCACATCTCGACATAGACCTCGGCCATTTATAGCATGGGTGACAAGGCCAACTCCAAAGAGGGATGTTCTAGCAACCACATTTGCAAGCCACAGGTACAATTAGGCCTGAATTGAGCACATCACGAGATTCCATCTCACCAATTAGAAAGCCTGGCAAGCCTTTGTCATCTACTTATCTGCTAAAGGTTTGTATACTACTGCTATCAACATTGTTACCGCTGAGACGGTTGCAGCATTCTCTGCAACCACTTCTAGGCTGTTATCATCATCAGCACTTTGCAGCATCGTGATGCTTGTCGAGTGGCGGAACTCAGCACGGAGAGTGTGACCTTGCAGGGTCCGCATTGCATTGGCTTGCCTCACCTGCATGTAAATCCCTGCCATCAAACTTCACAGCCGGCGGCCTTGCACATGGCAAAAAGAGCGCCCACGAGTTGCTCCTGTGGCGCAGACATGTCAAGGCCGTCCCTGTCCTCTCTTCTGGTGCAGACCAGTCCTGGAAACCTAAGCTTGGCCAACCTGGCCTTGAAACTCCGGAAGGCAAACGAATTGAAGCTCCAACCCAAGCTCCTGCGCCTCATCCTCCAGGACGGGAGAGTGTCGCGTGAACTGGCGGGCCGTTCATCAATCATGCAGAGTAGGTTCGGCTGAGCTAGGATTCGCTTGGAAGATGTGAGGACGGACGAGACTCTAGAGGGCCGAATTGCGACTGCCTGCTTGAGAAAACGCCTGGGTGGGGCTTCACAATGCTAGAATCAAATCGCATAGTAGCACAGACAGCTCTTTCGAATATTCCGGGCGACGTGTCACAGCTGACCTGATCACAGAACTACAAGATGAGACAAAATTCGTTGCATCTCAGTGTGGGCTCTACTCAATGATTTGCGAATTCCAGGAGGGCAAACTTTGGATAATCGATTTACCCCAAGCAGTTCCTGGCAAAGAAAGAACAACTTCAAGAATGTTTACGTAACCAGCGCAATTTCCAATTGTCATCATCCAGAAATAGATACACATTACATGACAAGCGTGCATGTACCGCATCATAGGCCTATCACTGAAGAATCAGGCCCTGAATGCCAAATGACGGGCCCTCGAATGCACTCCAACCTGCAGACTGAAGACTGTGCTGAACGTGTAGCCAAGTTGCCGTTATCTGAAGACTCTCATGATGCAGCCGCCATTCAAAGAGGCGCTCCGCATTCGGACGGGAGACGTCTGGCGTGAGGCCTGGGATTTGCACGTCTTGCCATGTGCGATGATGCTGATGCTGAACATCTTCGGAAAGCTCCTAGAGGGGCATGTAAGCGTTCCTTTCGCAATCCTGCGCCGCAACGAAATGGAAGCAGACAGTCGAATCAGAATACAGCCCGCGCACCTGCACAAATCTTCCACCGAGGCTTCTCCACCGAGGCTTCCCTGTGACTTGCAGCCCTGGTGCAGTACGCCATGCATATAAAGGAGAGGCAAGCCAGAATGCCTGCAGCACAAACCCAGGCTGGGGGTCGCACATGCTGAACTGCTCAACATTGCTCAACGCTGCGTCGTGGACGTGCAAAATGCAATTCCAACAAATCACTTCATTGGCAATCCAAGGGCCGGGGCTCAGGAAGAATTTGGAGGGGGGGAGGGGGGGGGGAGGTCGACATCTCCATGGACCAAATGTTAATCTGCACAATGAGCGGCGCGCCCAGAATTTGATAGATTTTGATAATGTAGCTAGGGCATCACTGCTCTGCATACTGGCGCCTTTCCAATCCAAGCTTCATGGAACTGATTTGAAACAACGCCATACATTTGTCGTGTCCAAAGCTTGGCTTGTGAACCTGCTGGCTCCACTCTGAACGTGATGAATTATGACTCTTATGACACATATGACCATCTATGCATGCTATGTCATAATGTTAGTAGCATGCTACAATGCAAAGGCTCAGGGAGCCAGAGACGCAGGCACAAACCACCATACTGTAATCTGCCAGAGTCCGATCCCCCAAGGCCCGGCCCCATTGGAGGCCGCTCTGCCGGAGGCCGCAGAAGAGCCAGGCTGCAGCAGCACTCGACAGCAACCGGCCCTGCCAAGAGCTTCCAATGACTTCACCCATAGGACTCAAACAAGCTTGACAATAGGCCAGGCCATAGCTTGAGTCTGAAAAGGGGAAATTTCGACACAACCTGCTTGCCGAATGTCAGAACCTTTAGCAAACGCCTCATGCAAAAACTGAGCGACTCCTGGCTCAGGACGCCGTAAGTTGCAGGGTCGATCCGCGCCACAGCCATAACCTGTGAGCGTTGAGGGTTTGCGGACGGGGAACCAATTTGGACTGTGTGACTATAGGTTACTCTAGGCAAACACTGGCTCCTGAAGGCAATAAGGCTCGCTCGCATGATGTGAAGCTATGCTCGCATGCTGGCCTGAAGCACAGAAAGCCTGCGTGTTGTTTGGCTTTCGTGCGACACTGATGCGGCTCCTAGAAACCCAAGCATCTGTGGCCTCACAAGCATCGGCCATGGCCCATCCGATCCCTGCAGGTGCAAATGTGAGGATCGAGCGGAGATCGAAGCAGCGCCTCCCGACCAGACATGGACTCAGGATTGCCGGGACTGATTCCAGCCCGACTTGCGCATGCCAGCGCGCTACAAGCTCGACATTCAACATGGAAGCTGATCTTTGCGCTTCTTTGCAACGCCTTTCCTACTGGGGTTCCAGTGCGCGGACAATGGAGCTTGAAGTGCTGGAGATGTCTCTGAAAGCCTCACGGCCTAAAGTGTCTTTGAGCTGATCACCCCTCCTCGAAATCCATATCTGCAGCTGACAACTGCATCAGTTCTCACAACTTACGTCAGCCAGGGATCCAACGGCAGCATGGCCTCAGGTGATGCCTTCCTCCTGTGGCCGCGCTCAGCAGCAAGCCGACACTTGCAATAAGTAGCCAGGAAGCCTCAAGCGAACAATTGTTGCCCTCAATGGTATGACCCACTGAAACGATAGCTGTGTCTATAGCCAAGGCCAAATCATGATAATCATAGAAGTTGTCCTGGAGACGAAGCTTCCTGCAGAATCTATCCTCCAGCACAAGAACTGCAACTTTCCCAACCCTGAGATTCTGATTGATGAGCATTTCGCTGGATGCACTCTACATTAGGTGGAAGTACAGAACGAAGGCACCATCAGAAGGACTCTGCAGACACAAGAAACCTAAGCATCCAAGCAGCCACGATGACTGAGCCTTCCTTGAAAGGCCGTCCTGCGGTGTGCTTTGGGGAAGTTGGAGAGACAGAGAGAGAGACAGAGACAGAGAGAGAGTCAAACAGTGGATTTCTGTGGCTTGCAGATGCTAGGTCCCCTTACTGGCTGCTCTGCGCGCACAGCCCTACGAAGTTCCTACTGTTGGCTTGAGGCTGCTTGGTCCTTTGTGCTTGTTATCTTCAGGAAGATTTTCAACTCCCCAGGCCGCCCTGAAACGTCGATCCTTTTGCTGCAAAGTTAATGTTTTCGTGCATCTACTTAGTGCTTCAGCTAAGCTGACAACATAGGGCCTACTTCCAGGTCTCACTGATGTCAGAGACCTGCAGTGCGACCGGCCTTTGATCGCCACACCGTCTGCACTATGGCCAACAATCTTCGCCCAGGACCTGAGGTAAGCCGAGCCATGGGCCATGGGAGTGGAAAGTCCACAACACAGAAACCCAGCACAGTTCAACAGAGTCTCTCAAAAGTAGCACGTTTTCTGAACGGTAAGAGCTGTCGAACCAAGAGGACGGGGGACAAGCAGCTTGCAACAAGTGGCCAAGGTGAAAAAGTTAGATCAGAATGCCGGGCGAAGCTGTTTTATAGCGGAGCTGTTTACCGACATAGGCCAAGCAGAACAGAAGACACACAAGCAAGAGCTGACGGCCAGTTGCAACATGATTGATGTTCAAGGCGTACACTCTAGACTGTCCAATAATAAACGTAGAATAATGATAAAGATGCGCAGGGTACTCGCTCTATACCAAACCCACACTGCTCCGGATTCAGACCTTTATAATCCTCCAGAATGCACGGAGAATCGTTCCAGCACATAAAGGCAAGAGCTAGCCTCAAACAAGACAAGAACCCTGAACTAGGACCAGGCACACCGTCAGCGGGCAAGCTGCGTAGGTGCCAACCTCAACGCTGCTGCGTGATTTGGCTTCCCAGCCGAAAATGCACCAAAAACAGTGGCATGAGTCCTGATGCATTTGCTGAACATTGAGGGGTTCTCAGCTGGCACAAAGTCGGACACAAACAGTATTGTTCCGCCATGCACCGAGCGCTGTTACTATCTTGGGGCAGCATAGCTATCAAATGAAACCTACTACATGCAAGACCCGACTGGGTAGAGGTATTCCTGGCATTCCCTGAACTTGAGGTTGGACCTGCTTTGATATCTGATGCCGGGGCTAGGACCGGCTAACTGGGAGGATGGGGCATTTCTTGCTCTGCTATCGTTATGGCCTATCATGTATCTAGATCTTGTGGTCTAGGTCCCGGGGGGTCACTAGGATTTACCAAGCTCAATAAACACAAATGAAAACAAAGAACGACAAAAGACAGACAAACAACGACAAATGCAGACGAACAAGGCTACTGACTTACGGCTGTGTTTGCTTTAGAAGTCTGCATGTAACATATGTGAATGACGCTGACTTTTCCTGCATGCATGTATGGGAGTGCCTCAGACAAGGCAAAGCGTTTTTCGAACTGGCGTAGGGAGCTTTTAGGGTTTAGGGTTTTGCGCTGGGCTCTGCCCGCTCTGGAGGGACGCAAGAAACAGAAATATTCTGCATGCAGACTTCAACAAGGCTGGTGTAGCCACACAATTCTCTGCCATCCTAGGACGGGAGCCCACGTCATAGACCTTCCCATTCCAAAAACTAATCAAGTCGTTGTTTGCTGTTGTTTGCCGTTGCTTGTCCTTCTGAGGGCAAAGAACAACGAATACAGAAAAAGTAGGGCAAGACTCGCGATTTCATGCTTCATCACAGACCCTAGGGGCATCTAGACCACGGGGATCTAGATACAGGATAAGCCCTAATGATGCTTTCAGATTTGTATGAGCAAGGTGGGACCCTAGCAGCTTGCAGCATCCCCGAACCTGCACCCTGAACCCGTGCATTCGCCGCTGACATGCCAGACTTCAAACATCTCCAAGATACAATCGCAACTGGAAAGCAACGGAAAACAAGCCAAGGAACCACCAGCAAGAGGGTGACAGCCTGCCTTAGCTGTGATCTCTGGCTTCGGTACTTGGCACTATTCGACCTGTTCCCTTACCATCCTTGCAGTACAGTGACAGTAAGTAAAACATTGTCTGCCTCAATCTGTACCATACCTACTCTCGCTGTGGCCGTTTCACTAGCTTCTGTTGAAACTGCTTCTACTTCTTGGGTTGCAACTGAATTCAACGTGCTTGAGACGATACTAGGCTTGGTTTAGATATCTCTGCCATTCATGGAATGCGAGTCTAAAAGGAAGACGCAAGGAGGCCAGCTAGCCCACCAAAATCGAATACACGAGTTACAGCTAAAATCATATAAACGCAAGACCTGTGCTCCAGTAGCGGTCTAGCTCACTATAACGTGGGTTCATTGGCACTGCATGACTTAGCCACATCAGACTACAGCATAACTTAGTCTGCCACATGTTCTCCGAATTCTAGACCCTTCTCCGGCCCCTTCCAGTGTTGCCATCTAAATTATGCAATGCGCAACCTATCAAACTCGAGTAGCGAGATCCTAAAGCATCACTACAGATGGGTTAACTTTCAAGCTGCAGCCCTTGCTTTGCATGAATGCCTCCAGACTGCCGCTCTATCTGCAAGCTTCAGCTATTTGACATGGGGAAACGGATCCTATAGATCTAAAGCTGCACAAAGGGGATTGCAAGAACGCAGCAGCGAAGCTGTCGCGAGGTCAGCTGCAGCGGAGGCCTTCAACATCCTGCAACACCCCTGTAACCCCTTCATGCATGCTGTGCCCAAAGTTCTCTCCGAGCAGCACGGCCAATCCCAGCTGCGTCTGGAGCCGCTGCCACAGACGAGGATCTTTGGCCTCTTGGTGGCTTCCACAGCAAGGCTCGTGCAGGCGGGGCTGGAACATTTTGCTGCAGGGAACATTTTGCTCGCTTGTTTACCAGACTGCCTGCTCCAGTTGGTGCTTGCATGTGTGATTTCTGCTAGATGGAGCATATGAAGATTGTGCGCTGGCTTGCAGGTTGTTATTGAATGAAAAACATTTGAGGAGTCTGCAGCCAACTCAGAGTTCGGGGTTGGACATTTAGCCCTAGTGTCACCGCGATGTGATACTTCTCCAAACGCCCCTCAAGGCTACATTCTCAGAGCGCTGTAGCACCTTGAGGTCGGACTCCATCTCTGGACTCAGCATCCAAATCTTCCTGCAAGGAGACAAGTCTTGATTCTTGAGATTTCAGACTTGTTGAAACGTGGTCAAATGGAGGTTGTTGGCAAATGGCCACGAGGCTGGGCTGCAGCGAGGCCCAAGCTTTTCAGGTGCTCCCACCCGACAAGGTTGAACTCCCCAAATGCATTCGTGCAGCACTGCTTGCTTTCTTTCAAGCTCCACAGGAAAGCAACAAGCAGACCATCAAGCTTCAATCCATACTGCGTGAGCTCCATTGCCATGGCCACTGTAATCTTTTTCTTAAGGACACAGCCAACAGGCCGCAAAGCCATCTGAAGATCTGCAATTTCGCAGGCCCAATTCTCTGAGGAACTAGCGTTGCAGCCCAGGCTGTTGCAGACGGGCGTGCGCTTTGGCTCCTGTATCCTAATCTCCGGTTCTCGCTCCTGTCTGTGAAAAAGAATGACAAAAAGCATGTTGATCAGAATAGTCAGAAAGACTACCGCAAGACGAAACTAACGATATCTCACATTGCACATTCTCGACCAAGCCTTGGGGATCGTGCCTCGAACGATGGCCACGAAGCGCAACCTTACAGGAATGCCCTGGTGCAGCAGTGAACACCAGTGAACAAGATGAATCTTCAGTCGCAATACCAACTCTCAACGAGATATCCTGGCAAAGGTCATGCTGAGAACCTTCATCTGAATTATTACACTGCGCGAAACAGGAGAAACGTGTTTTGTCAGGAGTGTTTTTCGTAGCCTATGATGCCGGAACAGACACGCAAGATGCTCTCCTGTAGTAGAATAAAGCTGCAGCATGCTCCAGTGCATGGTTAACTCGTGCCACTGATGAACCTTGCGATGACCTGATCAATTACTTCTGGCCATGCTGTCCACTTGACAAAAGCAGAACTCGCTTAGGGAGCACGGAAGCCAGAAACATTAGTCAGGCCTCCAGAAGCCCTCCAACAAAGCCAGACAGAGCCAACCTGGCAAATCGCAGCCTTCGGCCCTGCCCCTGTCTGGGCCAATGGACGTGACATTTGCGAGGTCGCAGTGTCCATTCGCTTTCGAGAGGTTGTCTGTTGCACCTCGACCCCAACAAGTGGGTTGCCCCCTCAGTGTAAGGCAATTGCAAACAATACGCAACTTCTTGCGGATTACAATCTACAACAGTGCTTAAATCTCGGCCCCAAAATCATAAATCTTAAACCCTAAGCCCTGAGCCCTTAGCTATGGATCGGCGCTTCCATTCCCACTCTAGTTAGTGCCTGATGGCACCTAAAGAGTTTCTGAACCTGCTGAGTCTGACCCTTGAGCAGTTTGGGCTTCTGAGTTTATGTGTTACGATACCAGCTGTCAACGCGAGCATTCCAACAAGAACCAGAGGATAATCAAATCATCATAAAATCATGAGCCCCGCAAACTCCAGCACCCCATCCAACAGTAAAGGACTATTTGGGAGATGTTCAAACACACGTTGCCATAATTCATACATGCATGCAGCTGCAGGCTGCTGCGCCCTTTCATCCAGAGCACAGGAGATACGAAGTCTGCTGGCAACGCAACGACGTCATCGCTCACAAGATCTGAGACCTACCCAGGAGGGATGGGATCTTCATCTTTCACAGGTACTGTGCAACAACATCACTACTGTCGCCGCGGCCGCCAATGCTCCGCGACAACAACAAGATCAACAACAACCACCACCACCACCACGACCACGACCACGACCACGACCACGACCACGACCACGACCACGACCACCACCACCACCACTACTACCACCACCACCACCACCACCACCACCACCACAACCACAACCACAACCACTTTAACAACCCCAACAACCACAATCCACCACAACCCACCACAACCCACCACGACCAACCACGACCAACCACAACCAACACAACCAACACCACCAACACCACCAACACAACAACCACCACCACTACCAAGACCACCACGCCCACCACCACCAGCACCTCCAGCAACGGCAGCACCAGCAGCACGACACCGCCACTTCTACTCCTGCCACAGCTGCATCGTTACTCCTGCTCTAATTTCGGCCTTTCTTGTTATTTGACTTCTGATTTCCTACTCCTGCCACTGAACTACTTCTCGACGAGACCAATCAGTCACGTGAGACTTTTAGTATTTGAAACCTTGGTACTCTCCTGAGGGTGCACAACCAACAGCGCGCGCATACCCTTCAGCAAGTCACCATCAGCAACATTAAAGTTCAAAGCCATGCACTGGCCATGTGAAGTCACCAACAACAAGAGTAGATGCCACAGATGCAACTTTTCATACGCTGTCAGTTATTCTTCGTAGGCCACCCCCTCTTGGTAGCGCGGGCTCATGCCGCAGGAACTCAAAGAGTGCAGTCCCTTTTGGTATGAGTGCTGATGCTGCTGCTCTCCTGATTCGTTTGGAAAGTTACGGCTAGGGAGTTTAAGGTTCAGGGCTTTAGGGCTTAGGGTTGCGCAAAGCGTTTCGATGCTGAAGGCAGGGTGGACCCCAGGCCGGAAACCACAAAATACATGCAAAAGAAGCCACAATGATGGAGCTTCAGGCTTTTGCATGCCAGGGGCAAAATGATAGTGCTGAACGCGTGTCGCACAACATCAGCTCGGACATAGCAAGCTTACAACTGCATGAAGGCAAAGAGGAGCGGCACCTCACCATGAGCACCACTGGCGAGTCCAGTTCGCCACTGCAGGTTCCTGGCACATCTGTGTTGCCTCTTGGCTGTCGGTTGCGCTCTCTAACAAACTTAGCCTTCACGAAAGGCCAGTTCCGCTTGCTGTGCTCGCACGCCACGATGTGAGCTCATGTAGTCTAGAGGAGCTGGAGCGGCCACACGGGAACCGAAGCATGGAGCAGCAGCAGCAGCAGGAGCAGCAGCAGCAGCAGCAGCAGCCCAGTCCTGTGTCGGTACTCAAGCCACTCAGCTGGGTCCTTGGCTTCTACTCCAGTTTCATTCTTAGGAGGTCTCGTGGCATGAAGACATTGACGGACGGACCCAGTACCACTTCCGGAAATTGTGAATAGCATGAGCGAGCTTCATCCACCCCGTCCAACATCAGCGCAGACCTTAGCAAAGCTTTCGACGTCTGGGTGTGGACATTTGAGGAGTCGCATGTTAAGCTGCTGCTATTGCGGAGGATCTTCACTCGGTCTACTTGCTGAGCCTGAATTGGTCAGGATAGTCTGCTACGCATATTTCCAAACCTGCACATACCAGCACATCAGAAGCATCACAGGAAAGCGGACCACAACTTGCCCTTGAGAGCTCCAGGAAAATTCTGGAATCCTTCACCTGAGCTGTATCGCGAGATGGTCACGGCAACCTTTTGGGAAGGCCTCAGTCCAGGTGCCGTCCCAGCACTATAATATACTATAATGGCCGGGGTGCTTGGTGAGGAGCTCCCACAGAGTCTTGAGATGGCCAGCCTGCCAAAACAAACATTGTCTCGCAATGTAAACCTGATCGCTACGGTTCATGCTGCTGCTCGTTGTTACGAATCATGATCTCTGCCAAACACATGTGCAAGCAGCACCACTTACCAGCCAGGAAGTGGCTCCTGATCAGTTGTCTAGCCTGCTTCTGCTCCGTATACTCGCCCAACGTTCTGGAAGAAGACTTCTTCGGCCTTGGCAGCACCATGCCGCGGTTCCATACAGAAGCCTTTGGCAGCAAGATGGCCCCAAGCGACATGGATCCCACAATGCTTGCAGAAATTTGAAACTGGCATACTCCTCGCCAATTCCAACGTGAAAAAGGATGCAACATGGCTTGTTCCCTGTGCATGCATTGTCTGTGGCCACCACTATCTTTATCTTCGTGTCTTGATGCGTGACAAAGCTATGATAAGGGATCATTTATACTCATAGGCCCAAACTTGCCAGGGCGCCCGTGCAAAAGTGCTTCCCTGCAAACCCGGTGCAGCTGACATGCATGATAAGTTCACCAAAGATTCCTCTGACATCGCTTCTTTACATGCGTGTCACTCGCAAGTCAAGCTAGCTTTGGCCCCCGCATTGCAATCTGCCCTTTGGACCCCAGTTCATCCAAGATACAGCTTTCTCGCCATGGACATGCTGGAGAATGCTGGCAAAGCAAGATCTCTGCTAAATGTACGTGCTCAGATTTTGTGTTGTGGACCAGTAGTGCGGTGCACTGCTGGACGGGATGTGGATCTGAATTGGGCTGACAAAGGCTGTGCTAAGTCAGATACGTGGCACAGGCCGTGTTTCTATCCATTTCTATCATGCCATGGTGAGCAGGCGGCCCTGCTTCCGCAAAGCGCTACTCGGCAAAAGACTGTGATCTTCGGATCAAATGAGAGGGTCGGATAAGGGCGGTTTTGAAAGCGCCACGAAGCTAACTAATGACTGTAAGCCGAGCTCACGCAGCAGGAGCACGCACTGCTTGCTGCAAGCCCGCACGCATCGGTTCGCAGTGCCTGCTTTACAACAGATCTCGAGAACCTTATGTAAGCATCGCACACCTCAATACGTTGTAGGAACGGACACCATGATGCTGGACATAATAGGAATGCTGCATGCGGTGTCTGTTTTTTTAAGCGTGCTTTGCTTCATGTGCTGCATCTTGGGGACTCGAACCGCCTTGGGTCGAACTTTGTCATCATTTTCTGGTGCAGCTCTGACGGTGCCTCGGCTGCCGTGCAGCAGTGCAAGAAATCTGGTCTCTGAACGGAAGATTCCAATCTCATGACTTCTCAAATGCAAAATCCTGCAAGGGATCTTGGCCTACAAGTAGGATGCATTCAAACACGATGGGCCCGTCCGCAGGTTTTCAAATCTGAGGCATATACCGAGATCCATGTCGTAAGGGTCCAAAATGCAACTTCGGTGCGGATGACCTTGTCACAAGCGGTCGGCGATCGCGGGCGCAAACCTTGGCATGCTGCTGCCTCAATTTCCATGGAGCTCTTTTGCTGCCAAAGCCTTGCCTGACTTTGCTGTTCATCCACTGCCTTGGGGGTCTGACTGATTGGCACCTGGACTGCTCAGCGATATTCCTGCAAAGTTGAATACCCTTGCTGAGGAAAATGCTGCGAGATCATTTCTGGTATTTGACTTGGACTTTGGCCGCAGGGGAGCTGAGATTCTTTTATACTGTTTACCATCCGACAAGGCAAGGGGCATGAGGTGGTGTCGTATTCTGCCAGCTGGACCCCGCAGAGAGGCCCAATCTACCAGAAGCATGTGGAAGGTCAACTTAAACCTTGTCTCATGATGAGTTTCTTGCATACGCAACTTGAAAGTGTGTGTGTGGATGCCTGTGTCCAATAATCTCAAAAAAGACCACAAATAAAGCATGCTACCTTAAATCTGTCATGACATTGATGTTAATGGACCTTTTTGCACCTCAGAAGAAGAGTTCAAAAGAGGGCACACTTGAGGAAGCCGCAAGCGATGCCAAGCTTGGCCTCGCTTGCCGAGCAACCAAATAGCTCCCAATGATGTGAGGATGCGAAACAATAAAACAAGTACTACAACGTGATTAGACCTATCTCATCCTATCTTTAATTAGCTCCTTTTCAGAATTTGAGTTGACAAGTTTTGAAGATGCAGGTGCTGCCGCCTGCTTGCCACGTTCCAGGCCCGGCCACTTGCGTTGGACTTCACTTTGGCGTTTTGTGGAGTCCCGAGCACCATTAGATCCTCTCACCAGTTCCAGTTTGAGCCCAGGCGCTGGAAACCGGAGCCGCTGAAGCCGCAGGCCAGAACCACATTCGGATCCTTGGGTCAGAAGGTGGGTGCGTATCAAATGGGAATTCTCAGGTGTATCTTCAAATATCAAGATGCTGACCTGACGAAAGAATGGCTTGTCTTGAGACAGGTGAAGTTCAAGGTTGGAACATGACTCTCGTCTTCTGAGGATTCCTGTCTTGAATCAAGCTTTCAAGTTAAGCTCATCACAACAAGACAGCATCACTGATACGGCGACAAGCGTGTGGAAGCTCCAAATGCAGAAAAAGTCAGCAATATGCCACTAGCCGAAGGGCAACAAAGCACAACACTAATTCTTAGCCAGATTCGGGACCAAGCTCGATGATGTAACTTCTGACCGCTACGGCGAATCATCCAAATTTTGCTCAGGCATGTATTGCTATTGGCATTGGAAATATCTGAGCGGAATCATCAGGACATAGCAGTTGGCGAGGCGCGTCTGGATGTCGTCCCACAATCATCTGCAGGTCTGGAGTGAGCTGGTACAAGCATCGCATGTACCTTTGCTGCATTGTGCTAGCTTCCAAGCTTCAGCCGCTAAAGCCAGCGGCGGAGCGTTCAACTCTGGATCAGGGCTCCAGATTTCTTTGATCGACATCATGTTTTCAACCTGTTGTTGCTTGCCTTTATCAGAACATGTCATGATGGCCGGCAAGCAGATCTGCCCATACCCCCTACCGGTTTACACATGAAGTCCAGTTTGAGCAAGGAGCCCAATTGGATGGTCAGCATCCAAGCCAGGCATCTTTGCCTTGAGAAAAGCCTGCTAGGGGCTGCTTCTTCAACGTGGGCTTGGATCCAAGGATGGCCCGATCGCTGCTAGAGCAACGGCACTAAAAAGCAGCAAGCAGATGACTCTCCTTGATTTTGGACAACGAGAAATCATCCCAGTCGTACTCCTGCAAATGATAGAATCTGCATGGATGCCTATCCTTTTGGAGGTGCTTGCCTGAGGATGCTAGACGAGTGAAGCCTTTCAGATGTATTTTCGCCCAATGCTGTGGAGAAACCTGTATGATGCGATCATCCCTTTCCCATGCTGGCCAAGAGGATACTTTGCACGTTTGCACGCAAATGCGGGGTCCTGCTGAGTCCGAAGCTCCTGTGCAATGGAGACTTATGGGTGACTGCTACAACAACGTGCTACAGCTAGACTTCAACTTCCTCACTTGCATCGCAAGCAGCTGTGTCAGAATGTCTGCCTTGCCACTTAAGCACCAGCAACCAGTTGTTGGCAGGGAAAATCTGTTGCTCAAGCTCGTTTCTTGCTTTATATCAACATACTTGTGTTTCTTGGGCAGGTATCATGATTCTTGTGCGCAATGGTTACGAGGATGATGCTGCTGACGATAAATGTCAGATGACAGCATGAAAATGACCGAACCAAAAGCACATACATAGCGCAAGCGCACCCATTCCTTTTGTAGCACAGTGGAGTGTGGTGGCAGTCGAGTCTCATTCGTTCCTGCTTCCGGTGCACTTGGACCCTCCAAGTTCGGGGCTAATGGCACCCGTACGCTTCAGGCCACAATTAAGGCCAAAAGAAAATAAAGCTGGAGTTGACGCCCTAGAACAGACGCCAAACACTCCCAGCAAACGAGACTGCCGCCACCTGCCCATCCAGCACCCTGCACGGGCCTTAGGATGGGGCAAAGAGTTAGATGAGCGGAGTGGGACCATATAGAACAGTATTCAAAAGGGAAAATGAGGAAGCACTGATTCGACAGACACTTCCTTCTCTTTGCAAAAGCCTGCAAAATTAGGGTGGGTGAGTTCATCAGCCCACGTATTGAGATGCCGCTTCACATGAGACGGAGCCAGCTGCAGGCCCGCACCGTGGATCTGGAGGAGCATCTCCATGAGGACCTGGGCGGGGTGAAGCTTCCGTGTTTTCTGGTTGAGCATCGAGTAGATGTTGCCCTAGTTATCCGAAACCATGCGAATTCGGAGGTTCGGAACCCGTGCATTGTCCTTCAAGATGAGAAACTTTGCCAGGAGAAGAGAGCCAAACATTTCAAGGTCTCCAATTCTACGTTTGGGGTCCCCCTTTTCGAATGCCCAGGGGTGCTTCTCCGGCGTGATCTGGTAATGGAACCAGAAGACCTCCTTCTTCTGCGGGTTGTCCAGGTTGGAGAGCCATCCGCCCAGGAAGACAGCGCCAGTCTCGGAGGCACTTGCGTCGCTGGCTCCATGCCATGTTGAAACTGGAGCAAAGGGGGAGGCTTGCCTGCGCTGTCCTTCAAACATGCGTAGCAGCAAAGAAGCAAACAGACGAACAATCATGGGCGGCCTGCCAGAAGACTTGCACGCTTGCTTCCAAGCCCAGAAGGGCTGAAGAAAAGGCTTAGCGGCAGGGCAAGCAGTGGTGGGTTACTGAATGCGCCCCAAAACACTTGCAATACGGGCTGCTGACATAACCTTGCAGTCGGCAAGGTCCTGGAGGGCCTCCATGACCAGAAGGTGCTTGGCTTTAGCCATCTGTACAATGGGACCCACCGGTGTTGATGACAAAGCCCAGCCACGTATTGACTTCAGCCAGAAGCGTTTTCTTCGAGCCAGGCGTAATCGGCCACAAAGACGAAGGACCAGTCGATTCAGGGGAAGACTGCGTACAGGATGCGGAGAAGGGCCGCCGCTTGTCTGCCCCATAAGAGTGGGGGCTGCGTATCCAGCTCGTTGATCCCCGCCATCGGGCAGGAGCAGAGGTCCTCTGCCCTACAGTGGCAGACCTGTGCTGCTTCCTGCTTCGTCAGTGGGCCCGTGACCATGCCGAGGTCCACTTCCTCCATGAAAGTGGTCCGGATGTGACCAGCATAGGATTCTGCCGACGAGTAGTTGGGACACGGCCTTGCCCGACGAGGAACTTGGCCTTGCCATACGCCTCCTGCATCTTCTCCAACTCAGGAATGAAGCAACCCGACTCCATAGCCTGCCGCAACTTCTCGGCCAGGCAGGCACTGCATCCGCCACTGGGCTGAGGAGGTCACGCTGGATCGTCCCCTCCTCCTGGCGGCGCTTGTTCTGCTTTGGAATCATCGAGCTGGGTCTGGGCATCAAGCAGGATCGAGGTCAAGATGGCGCAAGACCTGGGCGGACTTGGCCACAGGGCCCCCGTCTGCAGCTCACGCAGCACCCAGCTGGAGGTTGATGACGGCATCAGCCTCGGCCTTGGTTGGTCTGCGCGACTTGTCCTCCACCTCGACATCTGGAGCTTTGTGGCTCTAACCAATTTCGGGTGGAAGACTTTGCGTTCCTGACCAGGGATACTGTTGGAGACCTTCCAGGGCCGCTCGCCCTCTGCCTTATCCAGGAACTGGATTTCATCAAACGGCTGCTTGGCAACTTCGTGCTGTAATCTGACTCTCAGGGCCAATGGCACCTGATTAGCAAAGCACTGCTCTGTCCCGTCGGTGGCAGACAGCGGGCGCTCGGCGTCGTCGCCAAGGTCCACGGCCATCTCCTTGGAGAAAAGTGCCAGTCGGAGTCGCCGCCTGCCACGTGATGCCCTCCGGAGTGTAGACGAGCTTCCAGACAATGCCGTCTGCCTCGAGTTTTACTTGGGGTTTTGGACTTGTTCAGCTATAGGGCTGGGAGTTGTCTGTAGGGTGGGCTCTGGCAGGTAGGCGGGGCGCGATCCACAGCAATGACCTGCTTCTTGCACAAAATGCAGGTGCCCTCCACCTTGGAACTCGTCCACTTTTGGAAGCAATTTGGGCACATCAGGTCATAGTCCTGCTGGCCTGCCTCGAGGCGCTTCATGTTCGCGCCTATGCCCTGGCCCCTCGTTGGCGTAGCGGACCTTCAGCATCCACCTCCTGAAGTGAAGCACCAGCGTCACTGCGTCATCATTGGTGATGCCCCTGGCCAGCTTCTTCGTGGCCTCATCCACATACGGCAAGCCCTCCGGAAGCCCTTGATCGCGTAGCGGCCGGGCTCCTTCATCTCAAACTGGATGGGCGCTGAGGGATCAATCACATCGGCCGTCGTGTCCATGAGCTTTACCTCCTGATTGCCCCCTTCCTCGGGGCCAATGGCGCCCGTGGTCGGGGTCTCCGTTGGCTCCACCTCCATAGACGAGGACGCAGCAGCACCAACCTCTCCCTCGGGGCCAATGGCGCCCGTGGTTGAGGTGTCAACCACCACCGTCTTGACCGACTTGCGGGGGCTGATCTCAACGATCTCGGCCTCATCATCAAAAGCCAGCTTCTTCTTCTCCTTGTCCACCGACAGCTTGGCCAATGCCTCCTCCAGTTCCTTCAACTTCTCAGAGAGCGGCTTGTCATCAGAGTCAATCAGCTGAGCCTCCGCCAAGAAAGGCGTGGTCTCCTGCTCCTCCTTGATCTGGATCCACTCACTGTCGCTTCCCGACATCTCGACATCAACATCCGAAGGTGCCACAAGTCCAACTGGCAAAACGCCAGACGGGAGGTCAGCAGCTGCCGAGGCGCTGGCAGCAGGCACGGATGAGGAAGCCATGACTCAAAGAATGAGTGATGCGTAGAAGCAAAGAGAGCTTTTTCAAATCACAGAAGGACCGACGGTCCACAAGCTTGGAGCCAAAATGGCAAGGCCATTTTGGCAGCATGTTCCTGACATATGCCTTGCATTCTGCAGGCTACAGCAAGTGTGCAATGATGATGCAAATGTATTCCACCAGGGAAGTTGCCCGTCCTCTGGCACAGCAGTCTTGCGCTTTCTACTCCACGCTTGCACAGTTTTTCCATCTTCTCCGCCGTTCAACATACTCTCGGCTACAAGCCCCGTCGTCCCGCTCGTTTTAGCGTACATCAGCTTCTTCCCGCTTGAGGTCTGACACTTTCTGTTGTTTTCTGTTCTTTTCTCTGCAGTCTCACTTCCTCCTTCCTGATTGTCTTTCCTGAGCCCTCCTATATTGCGAACAATGCTGGGTGAAATCCTGTGAAGATGCAAGCAGGCCTTGCGAATGTTCGGTAGCTGGTCCTGGCAAACTGGCATGAGTCACGCTCAAAATCATCAGAATTCAAAACAACAGCCTAAACTAAACGGTTGACACATAAACTTTTAAGCCTCAACCTCATTCAACCCCTTGTCAGCTCGGGGGAGGCTGCATATGACTGTATCCTCCGGCCTTTGAAGCCCGGCCCTCAGGCGTAACCACCTGGCCACGGTGCAGTCCGCAAATGTCAGCAGGTTTCTGTTGAAGTGTTACCAAACAGAAGAAATTGGAAGGGCACCCCCTACGTTGACCTCCCTAATGCTCATAGAGTCAAATCCGCCCCTTGGCAAAGCTGCGTGCCAACAACTCGCCAGACTTACAAACTCGTCAGTGTCCAGCAGGGGTCCTTGCCGATGAAAGCCGACCTTCCTGTAGTTGGGCTTCGTGCGGCCTGCCTGCCTTCCTGAACTTACAAAAGCGCAATTTGATTGCACTTCGGGGCAAGCGTGTGAACCGCATAAACCTTCTAGGGCGTGGGGCTTCTTTAGAAGGCCGAAAGGATTTAGTTCCTGGTTGAAGCTCGTGCATTTCTGCTTCTAAAATGGCCACTGTGCATTTGAAGCCAGTCCCCGGAAACTTGTGCAAGCAACAGTCAACAAGCGTGACCACGACTGAGTTTCCTTCAGCCCCATCAAAGCCCACGACGCTGTACGAGCTAAACACCTGGAAACCTTCTCAGGTCAAGGCATTGCAGCGGACACATAGCTGCTGAAACATGTCATGATGTTGATACCACAGAACGCGTGAGCTAGCATGGCCAGTCAGCGATTGCTTTAATATGAGGCTCTAAGCGCATAGAAGAAACATGGGGGCAAAAGTTCATGCCCCAAGTCGTAAGGGCGGTACACGCCCTGCGAGCCACTGCTTGCCAGCGGGCAGTGCGGTGTGGTATAGAAATATAGACCTGGGGAGTTGTCCGACGACGGGGCATCAAAATATAAAACCCATCCGTCATGGAAAGACAACACAAAGGCGACAGGAACTGCAAATAATATGATGTCAGAAGGAAAAATTCACCGCTGCCTGCTACTGCCTTACAGAGCCGGCATTCTTCGAACAGCTACAGTCTATGCTAGACAATCTTCTTTTTGAAGACGCGTCCCTTCTACTGCAAGTCGATCGAAAAAAAGACCTTAAAACCTTGAGACTTGCGTATTGCTGGCATAATAGCAGCCGAACACTGTTTTGTGCGTAGAAGCCTTCTGGGCTTCAGTGAAAGCCTGTGCTAGCTCTACAAGGAATGCCATGGCTTCTGTCTAGTCCTGGCTTGAGCTTCAGCAAGGCTTACAAGCACTCTCAATCTTGATGATATGCAAGGCGCATCCACCGTCTTCGTTGCGACCTTGCAGTACACAGGCTTGGAAGCGCAGGAAGACAAATGTGCACTGAGAATGAATTTCTGTTCTCCACATGCAGCATGACGGATACAGAAGGAGGTGCAAAAGTCTCTAGAAGAGTGCTCCTTTGCCTCGGGCAAGCTCGCAGCTCAAGAAACTACGGTACGCCTCTTAGACTTCGGGAGGATCATTGCTGTGCGATTTCCAACCCCCTTTTTGATACTACAAGTAGTAGCGCCCCGGCCTTTGTAACCTGCCTCGCTCCATGTGAAGAGCGGAAAGTCGGACCTCTGCACAAAGCTGCACAAAGCACTCCGACATAGAAGGCCGTGAACTGGGATGGGTTGAATACCAACGAATTAACTGAATTTCCGGAACCATACCAGTCCGTATGGACCGGCTACGGTAGTGCGTGCTGAGTCTGAGCAGAAAATGCCGTGGCCCTGCAACTTTGCACAGCAAGCAATTTTTGAAAAGCTCATCTGAGTAGCCAGTCGTGCGACGGGGCGCCCTCCTGAACTTGCCCGAGTTGTCAGGTTGAAAGTACAAGTCTCTCTGCTCATCAAATATCATCAAATCTTGCTTATCAGCCGCCCATGCAACCTGCTGCACATCTCACCCCCCTCATCGATGCCAACCTCCCCCAAGCGCAGAAAGGGCTTACAATTATCGCTTTCAAGTACGTAAAAACAGAAAGCTTTGTTCAGTGAACTTCTTGTACCGGTCCTTTGGCTGAAACTCGACAGTCTGCTCGTTGGACACTATCATCCTCAGAGGTCGGAATGCTTGAGCTTGTGAGGCAGGCGATGATCCAAGACTCACCAGCAACTGAGATGTTACACCACAGCTGGGGGGGCGCTCACCCACACTTCTGTCAAGCGGCGGAAGGCCGCGCAGGCCTGCACCTCAAGCACGAAAAGGCCAAAGATTGCCGCTCGGGATCAGCTGCAAACATATTTTGCATAACACAGGCCTTGGAGGATTTGATTTGTCCATGGGCCGGCAGTGACCACGAGCTTACCTGGGCACATGCTGGCATTGCGGCTACGGACAAAGCAATTCCGGCTTTGCCCAGTCCTTTGTTGATTCCCGTGATCATTCTATAATATGGACCAGGGTTCGCAGATGCCACGAATGTCAACTCTGTACAGAAGCCTGCCAGTAGGGTAAAGTTGAGCTGCAGTGTGGGCTTCGCACTTAAGATGCAAGTCCTTTGCCATAATAGAACATTCCCAGAACTGAAGCCGCAACTTTCCAGGAATTGATTTGACCCAAGGAGCTAAAGCGAACGCTCTGGCCATTCTTGGTGGTCAATGTCTTCCGCTGCCGGTCGATGCTTACCACCTGAGTCAAGTTGATGACTGCTCAGGCGCAAGTCATAAAAGGCCACTGAGGGTCTGCCATGACAGATATCCTACGCACAAAATCTGCAACTTCATTTAGCCGATGGGAAAACAGGCAGTGGGGAGGAACGCATGATTGTAGCCCCAGGCCCAATTCCCTGAACATGTACCCCTCGAACCGGGTCTCTGACTGCATCCTCATGATATCCGGCGCCAGCGGCCTCATGTTTGGAATTTACGAACATTTCTGAGAACGTGAGTCTTGCATATATCAGTGAGCTTGTTATCTAGCTAGCACGCAGTATGCCTTGCTTGCTAGTTTCGGTGGGTAGAGGGGAGTCAAGTTCAAGAGTGACTTCGGCCAGCGTCCACACCAACAATCGCGGAGAATCCAGCGAGCCAATCAAACAGAAGAGCGGCTGGACTGTTCAGCTACTCAGAGCAATTGCACCCTGCACTACAACACCCAATTACTGGTCACGGATCGGAAGCTCAGATCCAAATTACGAAGAACTTTACCCAGGATTGCCTCAGCTGCCCATCGAAGGCCATGGAGTGCCGTGGGCACTGAGATCGTGTAGCCCTCGGGCATGTACAGCAGCTTCCTTCAGCTCGATGACAGGGACTTGGTGTTTTTCAACTCAGCTTCGGGGTTAGAACAACCCATATTCAAATAAAGCCAGGCGCTCGTGGGGGTTGACACAGACCTGCGGAAAGCGCTGAGGAGTCTCTGCGGCGGTGAGAACCTCGGCCTGATCGAAGAGTTGAAACATGCAAAAGTTGAAACACGTGATTTGGCATGATCTTTACTTCGTCTTTGTTAAGGTTCCTTGGTCTGAACATGTCTGGAAGAATCAGAATCCAAATCCTGCAAGGACTCTGTCTGAAATCCGCCGAGGCCGGTGGAGGAGGCGGGGGACATCCGTCTGTTGGAAGCTGGCTACTCTCGGCCCTCTAGTACCCTTTTAGATTGACCCCGCAAACGTTTGTAAGAATTTTACTGATGATGCGGATCATGGATGCCTTACAGGTCGGCAGAATTAAAATTTGGCGTTGCAGATCCCCAGGAAATGTGCATCGTGCGAATGACTGACTATCCATCAATGTCAAGGCAGGCTGCCCTACTGGCACTGCTGCTACCTTCCACCATATCCCCGTCGTGGCGAGACTTGAAGTCTTCAGTGCGGACTCTGCGCACGTGAACCGACAACGCTTGAACATTACAAATCCTGTTTCAAATCTTCGCCCCGCCTCTCCCTGGCTTGCAGGGACCACACGTCGGATCTTTTCTGCGAGGGCCTGCCCAGGAACCACAGTAGAGACTCGCTCTCCAGAAGAGTCGCCCGCAGATAAACGTTACGGTCACTTTTCTAAGATCCAACGTCTCGTATAATTACCATGAGCTGCCTCTACACCTCAACTATGTTTTCTGCCTCTTCTCAAAAACCAGGCATGAGAAGCGCTACCTGTGTCTAGGAATCCCGGTACTTTCACATCACATGCACCTGCAACTAGACACAAAGGAACAAATCCACCAACCAAGTATCTGAAACTTTAAACATCAGTAATTATGAAAGCTGAAAAGACTGCCAAGCCATGGATCTCTCTTCCCATAGCGACAGCTTTCGCGGCATGGCCGTTTGCAGTTTACATGCGTTTTAAACTGAAAACCGTGGAAGGAAAACACCATCCTATGTGCCGCGGTATGCAGAAATCTAGCACACGGCCTTGCCTCAACCACCGCTCCCGGCCCAGCCATCAAACCGCCTGTCCTGGAGCAGTTTCTCTGGATGATGATTCTCAGGAGTGAATGAACAAGTCGACATTCGCTCGCAGGCCTACATGCTGAGTGAGAGCAAAAATGAAATCTCACATGCCTTGCAGTCCAGCAGTAGAGTCAAAGCTGCACAGCTGCACAGAACAGAAACGATCCGACGAAGCACTGTCTGAGCCTAATCCAGTGCAAGCTTGAGAAGCCTTTATAATCAAAACATATCAAAACAAACTCCTTGACTGAGGCTGCCTCAACAAAACTCGCTGCAGTCAAGCAATCACGTTGTCGCTGCCTGCCATGGCTCCTCCACAGCCGAACCCAGGGTCCTTTTGTAAAAGAGCCAGTCTTCTTCTTCGGGTCCGAACCTGGACTGTTTCAGAAGCAGCACTGGCTAGTCGCAGTAGAATGGGATTGCCAGCTGCACTTACCAGCATGGCAACCATCAACACAAACTTCTCGGAATCAAGAACCGGAGATGATATTATCCCTTAGCTCATCAGGACTCTGGACTTCATGCACGGCAAAAGGGTTTTGACCCGAGCAAGCTCGGGGGTGAACAAGCGTTCAATGAGTCTTGGGCTCATGGGCATCAGCTTGGAGATAGATTGGAGATAAAATCTACAGAGAAGAGCAGCTACAGCAGATGCTACAGCTACACATCCACACATCAACACATCAACACATGGCGAAGTCTATCCTGCATGATCGTCATCAACTCCAAGACCAGCCTTGCTCTCATGCGCTCCTGCAAGTCCAGCCAGCTCCTGTTGCTTCAACGCGAGGGTGATCTGCCTGCTACAACTGTACAAGACCAGGAATCCATAGCGCAGCCGTGTTTGAATTTAAGAAGCCTCCCACATTCAAGGGCAAAGCCTCAGAATAATGAGGTGGTAATGGTGATGGTGATGGCCATGCCGATGGTGACGGTGGTGATGGTGAATCCTGTGCTATGGCAAGGCGGCAGCTGTTGCGGCCGCCGCCGCCGCCGCCGCCACCGCCGCTGCTGCTGCTGCCGCCGGTCGTCGTCACCGCTGCAACCGTCGTCGTCGCTGTCAGCGCGATCATTGCGCCGGTCTGCGTGGTCGCGTCGGTCGCAGTCGTCACCATCATCACGGTGGTCGTTATCGTGGTCGTGGTCCTCTGTGGCTGTCATGGACGTGTCAATCATGCTTGTGCTGGTCATGAGGTCGTGTCATGTCGTGACCGTGGTGGTCCTGGTGCTCATGATCGTCGTAAGCATGGTTGTGGTCACAATCGCGGTTGCAGGCGCGTGGCTGCGTTGGCGGTGGTGCTGGTGGCAGCGGTGGCATTGGTGGTGCAGAAATGGCAGTGGCAGCGGTGGCGTTGGCGGTGGCGGCGGGGTAAGGATGCTGTTGCTGCTGGTGCTGGCAAGGGCGGTAGTGCTGATGGTGGTGATGGTAGCTGCGGCACCGTAGAAGCACAAACTATCATGATGGCAAAGGCAAAGACTGCTACCATGTTCGGTGACTATGGCAAAGTTCCTGAGCACGAGCCTGGGGAATATGCTGAGAATGAATCCCAAGCTGGGTGTTACTAATCTTCCGAACTCCCGGGTTGCACCTTATGGAGAAGAGGCTCATGTCCAGGAGGACCGGATCCTGCACGCGTTTTGAAAGGTGAACAGATGTGGAGCACAGGGCCAGGGTTCATAGTTCATAGGGCCTGCAGGGCCGGTGCCGGTGCCGGTGCCGGTG
>CAJNIZ010003202.1:39922-81547 GCA_905231905.1 Symbiodinium pilosum | reverse complement strand
GAAAAAAACCCGAAAAATCCTGACTCCGAACTTTGCACCTTCTTCAAGTTAGCCCCCTTCCGAAGGACTGCGTTTTGCAGTATTTTCTTGCTTCTCCAGTTCCGGGACAGCCAGCATAACGGGTCGTCAAATACATAAAGCGCGCGTACTACTTCTTCTCCGATTACTACTTCTTCTGCATGTACTACTACTACTACCACCACTACTACTTCTACTACTCCTCCTCCTGCTGCTGCTGCCACTATTCTAGTTAATGGTGCTGGAACGGGAAGGGCGGGGAACAGGAGGAGGTGGACCAGCAGTAAGCGTGCGCTCAAGTAGGGGCGTGCCCCCATTTTCTAGGGCCTACATTTGTAAAAGAATTCCTCCCCGAACAAGTTTTGATCCATCTGGGGCATCTGCAATAGTCGTCACTTGCGCCCGCCAGGGGGACGAAAGCTTTCAAGCAGAGTGCATACTGGCGCGTGCATTTTTCATGAAGTTCCAACATGCTCAAAAACCTGCCATCCCGAAACCACATCAAAACAGACCCCTCATCATACCTATTTTCGAGGCTCGCGCACTGACCTCCCAAAAACCCGCCTGCCCCTGGGTCTGGCTGGCGAAACACGGGCAGATTTGACCATTTTTGGTGGTTTCCCCTCCCCAAACCCCCTTAGTACCTTGGGGAGGCTTTCGTAATGAGCGTACCCCTCTCCAGCACTCGACCGACTCTTACAAGTGCAAGAAGAAGAATAGCGGTAAGGGTGTTCAGAATCATAACATCATCCTCCATGCGCAAGTGGCTCGCCCTGGTGGATCCCCAGGAGCCTGTGCCAGGCAGGTTGTCAACAGCAACAGGCAAGTATGTGCAATGACAGGATTGCCGATGAATCTTCAAGGAAAGGATTTCTGTCAAGTGTGGATTTTCAATCCACCGCAAACTTCAGAGGTAAGCATTCAGATCTGACAGGTGATCCATGAAAATGTAAACAGGTCTTGAGCTTAGGCCAGCATGCAACACTAGGGCCCTTCTCGCCTGAGCCTAACCAAAAGGATGCCAGGCTTGATCTTCTTTCGGTCCTATTGTATTGCACTGCCCTGAGACCGCATCACATTCAGGATTCAAAACCATGCATCCATGCAGCACTTCCAATCAGAGCAAGGCCCTTCAAGCCCGAAGCACATGCCTCCTGCCTCGAATGGGGTGATTCTCGTCAATAACCACGACACGGTAGCCATGCTCCGCAAGCCGCGCCGCTGTGCTGAGCCCCATGACACCGCCTGCAAGAAGATTTAGAGCACACCTGGTCTGGAATGATGCATGTGGCTTGGCGACTTTTCGGCATTTGACAGTGAACCGTTGCATCGACAGTGATTGTGTCGGAGCTTCTGGTAAATTCTGGCAACATGTCTCCAAGCCGTCCACCGTAGCAAACAGGCTCCAGCAACCTTCCTGGCCTACGCCCTGGCGCACAAGAGTTCACCCAAGGCTTTCCGTTCAAGCCGCGAACCTCCAATAACCACCACTGGCCGCCGGAATTTCCTGGCAAGCTCATGGTCTGACTGGGCATCACATACCACTTGTGGAAGCAACAAGAGATGACTGAAGAACGTATAAGACACGCAATCTACACACCGACTTCATGAGCCGGAAGCCATCAGGCCCAAACCCAAAGCCGGGAGATCGTGTTTTGCAAAACATCAGTTAGCTGACCTGTTCGAAAATCAACCCAGGCACTGACTCAGCTGTACGCCCAACGTTCTGATCAACGCAACCAGCATCGGCTGACAAAATCGCTCTCGTAACATATCGCGCAACAGCTTGAAAGCTGAATGGACATTCTGGCATGAAGTGGCTTCAGGCAAGACGCATGGTGGAGTAGGCGCCCGCAGCAGCAACAAGGCCGCCACCCAGGAGCCATCGCTGGCTAAGGCAAGCCATGGCCTGAGGGCCTAGGGCCTAGTAGAGCATGCGGCAATGTTCAGCCAAACTCTCTGTAGGTCGTTCGCTGAGGTCAGCTGGGCGCCTTGAGCTTGATGCCTCTTGGATACATGGACTGTTGCGGAGCAGCAGGTAGGGTCACGCGGGTATGGTTGACACGTCCGCACTGATGCTGCAGCGTCATTCATGGTTGTCTGGGGCTGCATAGACTACAGCAGTCAAGAATGTAGCCTTCAGCTTCTGAACGATGTTATGTACAGAGTCATGCGGCAACCCAGCACAGTGGTTGTCAGGTCAACATGGAAGGAGCGTCATCACCTAGCCATGTGTCTTCCACCCTGCAAAAGCTCTTTCTGTTGCGACTTCAGCTGCACTCAGCGAAGCTTCTGGGACAGCTCTTTGAGCTCTGCGCTCTCCTGGCCAAAGAAGGATGTGATGTGATGCAGCTGGAAGGCCGAGATCTCTGGCCAGCACAGCCCTCAGAAGCAAACCCCTTAGAAACAGTGTTTAGAATTGGAACCCAGCTAGAATCCTCTTACTTGTAGTCACACTGGTTGTGGTTTGCAATTTGGTACAAGCACGAAGTAAATAAAAGGACTTTCACAAAAAAATGAGAGCTTGGGATGGTGGTTGCCAGAAGAATTTTCTGCTCTTCTGTTCCCACGCATTCCCCAGCCCCCTAATTCCGGAACCTTGTCGCTGAACTGCAGGCGTTCGGCTAAGCGGCTAAGGCCCTGCCAGGTCAGATACCAATTAACACGCTAGGGCACAAGATTCTGGGTTTGGCCAGCCTTACCAGATACGGAGCCGAACTACTTGACCCAACGTTGACCGGGGCTTGTCTTTTTTGGGATCCGCCATCTCAAGCTGGCACAAATTTCCAATTAGAATTTGGCTCAGGGGATCTGGACTCTGGTGCGGGACATCAAGCCAACCCACTCATACCTTTGGCGCAGAGGCCTGCAGCTTTCGCTCGTCACGATTGAAGGCGCTGTTTTCGCCACGGAAATCCTGAGACAAAGCCCAAAGCGCTGCTGAGAGGCAAGGGCTTCTTCGCAGCTTGCAACCTGGTTTGGTAGTATCAGAGGCACGTAATATGTTGGCACAGAAGTTTCCCCTGAGGAGCGCAGGGGGCTTGCTGATGCAGGATCTTGTCCATCAACCGTAGCACTCATGCAGTTAGTCTTCAAGCTGCTACAAGTAGCTCACCGCTCCTCTGAATTGCAAGATCCGTTGCATGCATTGGGGTCCTGGCACATTAACATCAAATGACTAACTGCCTTTATCAAACCAGCGCCAGGGAGCATGAAGGACTCCATTTATCCTAAGCCAACACGCTTTGCCCAGAATCTGGCCCCCTGCCTGCCCACGGGTTGCACTGGCTTCCACATCCTGACACGATGGCTTAGGGTTTGGGTCTACGTTTCTTTTGAGCTCCCCAAGGTCAAATTCGTGGCCAGGCAGCAAGACAGAAAGCTGACTAAACAGCCGCATTAAGCTTCATTCAGCTCAATCGCGGGGGGGGGTGATATGTTGCAACCCTTCTTCATAAGACACTTAAGTCATGGTCCGTGGGGTAAAATCGTTGATGTGGCTTCGCAATTCTTGAATTCAACAGGAGCTGCAGAGATTTGCCTTCTCCTCTGCTTGCACGGTGGCCTCCTCCGCCTTCAAGGTGGCCTTCACTACCACGACTGATGTGATGCTAGGCCAGGGCAGGGCAGCATAGGACAGCAAGCACGCAACAACCTGCGGAATTGCGACCTCAAGGTTCAGAAGCCTAGCGCGGTCAAAGACGTTCGACCACGGCTGCTTCTGAAGATCCTTCCACAGTTCAGTCTTGCATAAAGTAGCAGGAGGCCGGGCCAAAGCTTCTCCCATCATGTGGCCTGTGCTCCACTACTCTAGGCAAAGAGATGGATTACTAGAAGACCTTTCTCTGGTACTTCAGGGCATCAAGAACCAGCTATGAGGTCGAGAACGACTGCATGCTTCCTAAATGCGCGAAAAGTAGCACAAGTTGCAGGTGTGTCATGGCATGCAAGCCCACAACTGTTCAATGATGGGAAGATCCTTTGCAGCTGTTTCGTTCCTAATGCCGATGATCCAAACTGACAACTAGGTTCTGGAGCTGCCGGTCCTTCCCACGTTAAAACAACGTGATCGCCTTTGGAAACGAGTGAAGGGTGTGACGCAGGAAGTTGCTCCCAAAAGACGCTACCTACCCCAGCCTGTCACCCCTATTCTGATTCTGGTCTCTCCATTAAGTTGACAGGCTGGCGGTCACCCTGATTTCAGAGCTACCAACCTACAGCAACCACGGGTTCTGAGTCTCAGGATGACAAGTTAGTCAGGATTAACCAGAGCAATTATTCATCATCGCACACATCATCATGAGGCGGCCAGCATCATCAGCATCGCCAGGAGTCCGTTTCCCCTTACCGACAACTCACCGCTACTATTCCGACGACGCCGACTTCTACGATGACAATAACGCACTCCTTGTCCTCTTACTTACTGCGGAAGAGGAAGGGCGTACACTCGACCCTAAGTTCGGGCGCACTGACCTGGAACTGGGCATACACTGAACCCCGCCCCCACCGAAATCCCTCATGTTCTGATTACACAGAAATATCACAAATAACACATCATGAAATTCGGCCCGACAAATGGCCGAGACTAGAAGCTAGTGGGGCTGAATTTGAGCTCGGAACCTGATCCCATAGGCTACGTCATGTTTTCCAAAGTTGTGCTGTCGTTTGGAGCGTGCTTGCATTTCAATTCCAGCTGAGAACCGTGCTCTCGCATAGTGCACCCTCGTCGTCATTTTCTCTGAAGTTGCGATGTCGCCTAGAACGTCCGCGCTACTTTCACCGAAGTGCTGTCTGTCGCGTGGGGCGTTCCGGTTGCGAACCGTGCTCTGGCGTGGAGCGTCCTGACATTTTGGCTGAAAACAAAATTTGAGACGGTGTTTCCTGTTACGTCTCGGGATGTTTTCCGTCACGTCGCGAGGCGATTCCTGTAACGACCGGCCTGGTTCCCGTTACGAAGTTACTGTCACGCCCCCTGGTTCAGTTTACGTTGTTTACTGTTTTGGACACGCAGTTGGGCACACAACATATCACGTCTCAGGCGCCAAACAGAGTGCTGGACAGCAGCACGACCTACTATGACCTACTACTTCACAACCGCATACAAAGGCTCCCCGTTTTGGCGCATGTCGCAGCCTGGCGGGGGTCACACACCAGCTCAACGCGCCTACAGGTACCATGTGGGCTTCTCCTGCATCTTCTTGCAGGTTCCAACTAAGTCGATCACGACATTGCATCAGCCTGCCTCCAGAGTCACTGGGCATATGCCCACCTGTACAAGACCTGCGACTGCAACCGTCTGAGCCTATTGATCCAGCGCTCCAGCCCCATCCTTCCCAAGAAGCGGGGTATTCGGGGATGCTTACGCTCAGAAGCTTGAGGCCCTTCACCACTTAAAAATGACCTTGTGCTTCCCTGCCAGGTCCTCCTCAACCTCACTCTCCTGCTGCTCCAGAACCTGCATGGAAGGCCAGCACATCCACTCCCCTAAGTGCGCAAGGCCATGCTTAAGCTCCTCATGCGCATGATCAGCTGCATGATGCTGCCTGCCACAAGGTTCGTACGACCACACCTGCCTGCTCATCCGTCTTCAGGCCCCAGACAAAGCTAAACCTGCATCACTCAACTACACTGAAGCCCCAACATTGGAATTCTCTGAGTTCCTCTGACTGTAGCAACACCATCAATCTTAAACTGGTACTAAGCACTAGTAGGATGAGAACCATTTTCTCCAAGTCAACGCGACACAGCGAAAAAAATGGAACCAGACAAGGGCCAACGGCATATGAACAATCCCGCAGATTTCAGAGGTCAGGGATGGTTGAGCCTCCATTCAGGCTTGCATATGCTTTGATGACATCGGAAATGCGATGGTGACTAAGCTGCCAGACCAGTCTCCCGCCGTTGCCGGGGGGGGTGCAGCTGCCAGCGCCACCGCGAGCGCCGCGGAGGCAGGGCCTTTTGCATTGGGCTTAAGTCCAGATCGAGGAGTTGCCGATCAGGCTATCCCTGCTGCTTACGACTGGATTTCATCGCATAACTCTTCGCTGCAAAGGCCGCATGTCCAAAGCTTAGCTCTTGGCATGTGATGGATAATTCATCACACGGGTAAACATGAAACCTCTGGAAGTGGCAGAGGTTTCCCTTGTCTTCGTGCTGCACCCGTCTTTGCATACACCTGGGGACTGGAATCTCCAAGCACCACTGTAGACACTTAAATTTTACTCGCCTTTTCACGGCACTGTGCACCATCAGCGGCACGCCGAAGCGCGTTGGTTCCAACAAGACAAATGATGGGCCAGCCGGCGTAGCCGCTATTCGAAGCCGCTAAAGTATCGGTCGAATCGTCAAACTCCTGGAGAAATTGTGCCCGCACCAGAACATTGAGCCACACACCAATCGTCTCAAGTGCTGCAAGCTGAGGCTTCCAGGCATAGCCAGCACTGACTGTCATGTTTGCTTTGGTAGTTCGTGGTATCTCTGGTCATTGTTGCGAGATCCTCTAGGTGCCAGGCGCAGGGCGCCCAGGAATGCGAACGGCACACAGCCAAGGCTGCCAAGGCCGCCGAGGCCCAGCAGTGCCCAGCGTAGGGGCCTTTGCCTCTCCGGTTCTTCATCAAGTCTTAGAAGTCTCAGACGTTATGATAAACATGCATTGAGATCACTACTACTGTTGCAGCTCGGCAGGAACATCTGGGTCCGTGAAGAGGTTCCACACTTATAGGTAGGTTTGGGCAAGGCAATGTTTGCCTCTTCTGTCTCAAGATTTATATCTCTGGCATACTGCGATGCCACACATGGCGCGCCTCGTCCGGGGCTGGATGCGAACCATTCGACGAGAGCGCGCGCTTGTTTTCTTGATAGCAGGTACGGGAAGTGAACAAATCTTCGTTGCCAATGGTCTTGGAGGTTGCCGCCTGGAATAGGCGAGTTCTGATGCATGATGCTTGCATCCGTTTGACTTCGCATCTTGGGTCAGGCTGTAGAGAAATCTAAGACATGGGTGGCAGTCACGCTATGAGATTCTGCGTTGAGCCTCTGTTGCTTTGGAAAGACATTGAGCCCAGGCACGACAACATCAGCAGCTTCTGGTGGTTGGTTGGCGCCTGACAGGTTGTCAGCTCAAGGGTTAAGGGCTGCAAGTGCTTTGCAGGGACACTTTTGCGCAGGCAGCTCCATGCCAAGGGCAGCGCAGGCCTGCATGCCCCTGAAGCTGTGGGTGGGACCAACAAACCCTTGGCATCTAAATTTCATGTCTACAACGCTTAACACATACTGTTAGAGTCCCAGATGTCCCGGTTGGTCCGTCTCCAAGGCCTCATTTTGGATTTGCACCATGTGCAAGTCAGGGCCCCGGCGCTGTGGCTTTCGGATTTCAAGCATGGCTTCTCTGATGCAAACACGTCGCTTTCATTATCCTGTTGTCCGCAGGCTGGGGCCCTTTCTCTGAGAAATGTGCAGAAGTCACTGCCTCTGGCGGCCTCTTTACTTTCTGTGCCTAAGATCTGTGCAGGATTGCACGGCGCGCAAACTGTCTTGCTTGGCCTGGGATATTTTGAAGCTCGGAGCATGTCGCCTTGATTAAGGACTCTCTGTAGCTCTGCGATAGCATTCCAAGCCTCCGTAGAGAAATGTCTTTGGCCGGCTTCATACAAAATGTAATCTCCTCTGCAGACAAATTGAAATGTTGATTGTTAGTCCACCCAACTCCTTCATTGCCCCTGCGAAAGCTGGATCTTCCAGAGGCAGCTGAGAGAGGGATGGAAGCATGACCCGTGGAAGCATGCTCAGCGCTCACAATTCAGACGTTTTAGAAACCTGGGTCTCTATTGCACAACCACTTACTAGACTACAGGGCCAGACGATAAGCAAGCTCTAGACTCCAGACAGAAGGGGACCAAGCGGGTCACACGTCCCAGGACCCTTCACTGAAAGGACCTTGGTATCAAACCATATGCTTTCGCTCCAGTTCTTTGGCCGCCACAAGTGATTTACATTACAGAGACCCAGGAGGTCCAACCAGAAATTGTCAATGATTTGCACATCTTGCGCTGAACATACGTGACTTCATGGATGCAAACAGGGGCTTGACGATTCGAATTTGGACCTTGGTTGAGTCTGCAACCATCTTTGTTATCAACACCAGGTCTGTCAAGCCCAACCTAAAGGACTGGAAGTTTCTCAGCGTCGGGATCCCAGTGCTTAACCAGTAAGCATTCATGTGCGCAGCTACAAGGCGCTTCGTGGGCCCTTTGTCGCAGGAAGCAATCAATATGCAAATCAAAAACACAAGTAGGCTGAAGGACGCACATAAAATGTGCCAAGACCTTGAGCTCAATCAACTGACGACCAACGACTTCCAATCAAGTGAAATGGACAATTTTGCCGCAGCACGCTAGGATTTTGCTAAAGGATCGACATGTTGAGAAACATCCGTGTGCCGCGCTCTGCCAGGCCTCCCCCTAGAAGTGTGAAACGTGCGAGATGGACGGTGTACTCCCAGAGATCTCGAGGCTAGTCCAGTATCGGGTTGCCAGGCTTGAGGACATACTGTGTGCAAAGAGTTGCAATCTTACTTCAGGCATGTCATTGGCACTATGCAGACCCCCTTACCGTACTGTAACATGGCCACAATCCAAAGATTTAAACTGAAAAAGGCAACCATGCTGACATGTCTGGCGGTCCAGCCTTTGCTTGGCCCCGCCATGGCTTCGGATATACTTTAGAGCAGTGTGGACGAAAGCTAGATCACAGCAGACGAGCCGGACAGATTTCTTCGCATGCTGATCGAATGTTGCCCCGTGTGTCCCGACATGACCCAGTAATCTAAGGCTTTCCATGCCCTAATTCCCTACTGTGAAAGGTAAGGCACCCTAGCCCTCATAAACCTTCAGATAATATCAATCTTTCTTTTCCCCATTGCTTCTCGATTTGATTCTCCGCTATGACAACAATGTCCCTACATGTATCCCTCATACTCCCTCCATACTTCCCTTCCTTGTGTCTCATACAAATTGTGCTGGTACAGCCACTCCGGCAACACTCGATCAGCAGGTGTAAAGAAGAAAGTGTCTGGCTCAGCTACTTTGATCTAGACCCCCCCACCTCTGGACCCGCCCCCAGGAGCCAGGTTGAGATGAATGTCTGCGCATGAATTTCGGTCAAATTTTGCAGGCTTGCATTGACATCGACAGATGGTCGTGAAGGTGTTCAAGCAGCATCCAAATGGCATTCTGGCAAGCGCAGGGGCAGCATTGTTAACCTACACAGGGTATAGCTACTAGATCTACACGCCGATTTCTTTAGAAGCGGAGCAGGAGCTGGAATATCTTTGGAAGGTGTCGTCAGTTTGTTCAGAGGAAGTGAGAAATTGGCATGCAGATCTACGTCCGCTGAGTAGGTTTAACGATGCCGTCCCCTGTGCTTGCCGGAATGCTGCTCTGCGACTGCTTGGTGATCGGCACGCCAATCTTTCACGCAAGCCTCAAAATCATGACCGAAAACCTGGCTCATTCAAAGAAGAACCACAGATTGGGGGTCCACAGTTGCGGGGGGACCTTGATGTCAGTGGGGGAGGCGGGGCCACCACAATCGGATATGTTCTTCCTTTTAGGTGGGGGGGTGGGTACCTGATATATCGGGCATTTAGGAGGGGATGAGGCGCACCTCCCCCCCCCCCCGGTGCGCACCTGCAAATCTTCGATATATCGGACCAAGTGGTGCCGGAAGTTGTCCATAGCCCAGGAGACTAAACAGGAGACTATCTTGGTAAACAGAAGCTCCCACGAGCTAGCTTTCGTGACTTGTGCTGGGCATTGCAGCCGACGGTGTGCTTCCCGCAGATCAACTGCTCTGAGCATACAATTTGGAAATGGAGCTCAAGGGCAACGAGATCTCTGGCATGCAGGAATGCTTCTCTCGCAAGAATGGGGGCGCCTTTCTTTGCATGCGCTGGGTCTCCGAGAACTTACTCGAGGATCAAGACTGGCTCAAAGCTCCAAGGAGACAAATGCAGGTTTGGTCAAACTTCAATACTGAAAAATGGGCAAGAGGCTTGCAAGAATGCATACTACAATCGGCAGCTACCATATGATATCATGTGGCCATCTGGGTACGTCTTTGACTGCGGTGTGCTATGAGAGCCAACGGCGCATAGCTGTTGTGGGCACTAGCCCTTGCAAATTGGACCGTGTGACAATCATCTCTTCACCCCCAACATTTAGCCGCTCTGATACGAACTGGTGGCACACCAGGAAACCCGTCAATGCCAATGGTCTCGTTCAGTTTTGCCGACTTGAGGTGGGGACACACGTCGGGACCCACGATCTCTCATGTTCAGGTAAAAACTATCAAAGATAAACACTCTCCTTGTAAGATGCCAGTTCAGCTGAAACCTATCAAAGATAAATACTCCCCTTATAAGATGCCTGTACTCAATCCGTATGCCCTGTCTCGAGAAAGGGAGGACAGGTCTTACACTAGAAATAGGACTACGTGCTTGCAATGTGCCAAAATTCATCAGAGGTTGGTAAGAATGCTCTCGACTAGTCCTGTACAATGGACTGCATCTTTGCAGCGCACTTCACATCTCAAGCCTTGGGCCATATTCTTGAAATCCCCTCACCGTGCAGAACTTCTGGCTGCGTTGGTCTGAAGAGATGTTGGGTTGATGCTTTGGACCATGGGTGCAGGAGAAAAACATGTTGGAAAGCCTTTCAAGTAAAGACACTAAACATGCTCGCTGACTTCGCATCTACCCATCCCAGGTAAGCTCACAGACCTTCTACGTGGGAAACGGCTTGCATCGCTTGCATTGCAGGCATCGACCTGGGCTTGCAGGAAATGTCCTGGACTGGAAGCCCGTTGATTAGCTTCCGATGATAGCATGTCAACGCAAATGTAGGAGGGTGCATTTTACAGGTGACAAGAAAAAACATCCAGGCAGTTCGTCAACAGTCTGGCAGTACAGGCTAGGAGTGACTGACTGAGTCAGCGAGCAAGTAAACAACGTGAGCGGCAGACATGTGCATTTAAAGTAGACGCGTACATCCAAAAGCTACACACACCAAACCTAAAAGAGTGAGCGATGTTTTCTGCTCAAACTGGGATATTGGGAAATGATGGAAGGCACAAGATAAAATCGCAACCTCCCTGCCTCTACTTCATCTTGGGTGAAGGCATCCAGCTTCTTGCAAGCTGCATGCAAGGGCGTGAACAACAAGCAATCACCTTCGCTGGGGACTGCAGTAATGGTAATAGTCCTCCTGCACGCAACAACATTGTTGCAAGAATCCAGGAATCAAAAACAATACAAGCATAAAGGCACACAAGAACGCATGCTGAGGACTCGAGGCTTCTTTTGGAGAAAGTTCTCTGTGGATTCCGGCGTCGGAGTTGGAGAAGTTGGTTTGGCCTGGCTGATCTCTGCAGGCCCGGCTTCCATCAGATGTCTGCATTCGGATGCCATCTACTTGAATACTTCAGCTCAATGCAATCTGGAAGGCGAAGACGCGCTCGGGCTGGCTTTTTTTGCATGGCCTTTCCCGATACAGTCAGTGCATGAACCAAATGCAGAGAACAGACCCTTGATAGTTTAAGCAAGCTTGCGTGCCAGTCGAATTCTCAGCGTCAGTATGTCTTGGCTGCAAGTCGTATTGAGGATTCCTTCTGCTGAACTGACGTGCCTCTTCAGGGAGTGGTAGATCCGGCTCACCTAAAACGGTTCTGAAGTCGGGCTTGAGCTTGCGGCTTGAGGCTTCGAAGCAGAAGGCTTTCTTGTATGTTGAAGTTGCTCCTTTGAAGCTCAGGGTGTCAAATCACATATGTCTTTTGCTGTGTGCTTTCGATGCTATAGAAATCTTATAGGTACACAGAAGGAATAACGAAGCGGAATGGTATACAGTGAAATAGTAAAGGATGCTCCATGCAAATTGTGCAGATGAGGCCAGAGCCATCCCCTTCAGGCTTTTGGACGAGTCTATCCAGACGCATGCGGAGCGCTTCGTTGTGCTGCCTTGGTGGAAGACTTAGGGGTGAGCCATGACTGGCCATCGGGCCAATTCGATTAATCACTGATACCAACCATGCAAATCCAACAACAGAAGGGAGCCTCTGGCTTCAACAGCTTTGGGAGGCCCTACACGCATCCTATATGTGATGAAGAAGGGTAGTAAACTCAGTATCGCATGGTGCACACACTGCAGCTGAGCTGGAGCTACCACAACTCACTCCTCATCGCAAGGAAAACACTTTGAAGATGCTACTGCTGCTTTTGTACGTAGTGTGAGAACTTACGTTTGACCCGGGTGTGGAGGTGGATCAGCAAAGACAAGCGTACAACAGCCATCCCCCCGTGCCCTTCAGCTGTCGTGCCCCAACGGTTATAAACAAAAGCAAGACAATCAATATGGAAAAGCCTAGAGAGCTTTGAATCATTGAAATGCTGCTAGTTGCGCTGGTTTCACACCAACCGTACTTGGATGCCCAAACAGCTTGAAATATCGAAATATTAGTCTTAAACCCCAATGGTATGCTTTCACCCGGAACACTTGGATCGATCCAGGTCGTTAGCAGGTCAATGCTACGATTTCCCAGCATCAGCTATAATCATTCGCGATTCCGCATTTTACACTCGCTCAGCCTCTTCTGGTGCCATGTACATGTACCATGTCCCTTCGGCCCACCTGCAACCGCAAATCGAGCGCAGCCATCATCATCATCATCATCATCATCATTACCAGCACCGTCGCTGCCGCGGCCGTGATCGTCGTTCACGTCATTGCTATGATGCTCATCATCCCCATCATCATGGTCATCATCATCATCATCATCAGCATCATCACACAACAGCTTGGCTCTCAGCAAGGTGCACGCGTGGTTGTTTCTTTCGTTGGAATGCTCCCTCCCGGTCACCCCTCTAGTATTCAGGATTACTTTAAATCTGCCATCATCACTTCCTGCAACTCATCGTCTGCGAATCCTGGAGCTGACTCCCGCATGTCTGGAAGATCATGGTTCGACGGACCATCGGCCGAGGCCATTACATGTCGTTTATCGGAACAAGAGCTGCTTCGATTTTCAGCGGAAACGCTACCAAGGATTACCACCAGCAAGCAAAAGCGCTCTTGGCCAGCAAACATCCGTTACTTGCCAGCCGAAGTCCCTTGAAATGCAAAGAGAATTTGAGCACTCAAAAACCAAACTTCACCAGCTTGAGAAAATTGCTAGAAGGAGTGGCAGGAATTTGCTGAGGAACTTTATCGTGACATTGGCATTTCTGTGCTGCGTGCGGATCTCAGAAGGCAGGGCCTATGCTCAGGTTCATCGGGATCAGCATGCACGAGAAGTGCAACGGCTCGGGCTAGCATGCATGGCGTCTACAACAATGTTATAGAATAGCTCAAACGCTGTAAATCGGAGACGGGTGAAGTCAACAGGGTCTGGCGTCGCGATCCCACAGGGAGAACGACAACTGACTTTGTCAGCTGTTGAGGCAAGCTTGCATTTGCTCTTCAAGCAACTCAACCGGTGTGCCTCAGACACAACTGCTTACAGGTTTCAAAAAGGAGCTGCCAGTGCACTGGCTGGAAATGGAGATGAGAAACCTATGCTCCAACCAAACCTTCAGCTCATGATACTTGAATATGGCAGCACCAACCCCAAAGGTATAGAAAACATAACACAGAAAAGTATCGACAATCTTGAAGATGATGATGCCCAAGATTGGCGGTGAGGAAGCTTAATGACGAGGATAATGAATGCCATGCAAGCGATGATAAAGGTGATGACAGTGATGATTTCCTTGAGAACGATAGCGACATGGAGGTCCATTATGATTCTGAGGCCAAGGCTGATGATAAGAATGAAAACGATAGTGATTGTCGTAGCCTTACCATCTTCATGGCTGTTACCTTAGTGGTGATCATTTCAGGAGCTGTTGCTGTCGTCGTCGTTGTTGTTGGTGGTGGTGGCGGTGGCGGTTGTGGTGGCGGCGGTGGTGGTAGGGAGGCGGTGGCGGTGCTGATGGCGTGCCGATGGCGGCGGCGGCAGCGGCAGCGGCGGCGGCGGTGGCGGTGGCTGATAATGACCACGATGCTCATGATGATGATGATCATGATGATGCGGTGTCGGTGGTGGTCGTGACAATGATGGCAATGGTGGTGATGATGATCATCATCATGATGATGACAGAAATAGCGCGCCTGGCAGATAATGAGAGAAGTAACATATAGAGACACGTGATGATGGGCGATGATGATGATGATACAAGGGAGACGACATGATGTTAACATATGTTCACACGGCCGATTGCGTTCCAGGGGCGCTTTCGTTTTAAGGACTCGAATTCGAGGGGCAAGACGAGCCGAAACGTTGACATGAACCCATCGATAAGGAAAATAGAAAAATGTTGTGGCAATCGTGGCTTTCATGATATGAAAACAACCCCGTATCTACATAGCGTGTTAACATGAAACTGGTAACATAGAATTGGAATGAGCATGCGGCTCGCGCCGAGCGCGCAGATCAGCCGCGGCGAACGCCTCGCAAAAATGTCTGCATGCCGAGCCGGTCTTTCCTTCAGCTCCATATGTCAGCAAGTGTGCGTACGGCCACATTGGACTTAGCTAAGAACAGGTGAGCAATGTTAGGGATTTCCCAAAGTTCATATGCTTTGGGGGTGAAGCCTTGTCAACCGCAAGCCCCATTCCTTTCTGCGACCGTCCTTGCAATTTGCTTCGGACGGTGCAAATCCAAGCCGAACTATGGTAGGAACCACGACCCTTGACATACAGAAGGGCTTACGCTACTATTCCTGACAATAACGCGAGAAAAACTACTGACACCTATGACAAATGCACTAGCATTGCAGATGCCCATTTTTTCGTCGAGTACCCAACGTTATCGTGATGTCTCTCTGCCCTGAGCTGTACTTCATGCAAGGCGGCCGCATCCGTCCCGGTTTGCTTGGGCCATGTGATGTCCGGATAGCATGATCAAGAAGGGCTGCTGGCAATTGCACGGCTGGATTTGGGGCGTTTTCCACACTCCTCGCTCTTTCTTTGCGCCTTCATCCTCTTGAAGGATACAGCACGCAGCTTGAAACGGCTGCTTGCTGCCAAGCCTACTTCACAACATCTCTTGACCTTGACGCCTTTACAACTTGCTTTGGAACTTGACGTTTTGTCCGCTGTTTCTCCTTGAGCTGCCTAAACAAAGAAGGAAATATGCTTCTGAGAACTTACGCAAGATCCCGTTCTCGGCACTGGCGCCTGTGAGGACATTTGCCATGTTGTGTTGGCCGTCTTTCCATCTAACATGCGAGCAAGGCTTCCGAGCCTCGTCTCTCAACAGAACCTGCTGGATGGCCAGGCACTTGTCCGGAAATGTTTTGTTCACGTCCCCGCACAAATAGTTGTAGAATGATCTTGCATTGGTTACGTAAACTTTCCTCCCGAGACAAAAATGCTTGGCCAATTTGGAAAGTTCTGCAAGATGATAGGCCGCAGCTGCCATCTTGCCCTGGCACGCTCGTTCGGTTTGTCCGCTGTGAAATGCCAAGCATTAGCCTTCACGAGTTTCCTATGCAATGTGGCGGCCAGAAATGAAAAAGCAACCCCGCGATGTTTTTGCCGGACCGCATCCGACAGTCGGTTTGTTTTCTAACTTGGCCCACACACCGCGGGACACGGATCAAGTCAGCAACGCAAACATCGCCCTTCGCTCTGTGGATCGCTCCGTTCTCGGATGCCAAATCACATCAAGTGTCTCCTGTCGCATCAAGTGTCTCCAGATCCACCCACACTGTGGAAAATCTCTTTGTCGGCATCATCCAAAGGTTCCTCGAGCGGCTTCCACCGCCGCACCACTTTCATGGAGAGGGCGTAGCTGCGCATAGACACACCAGTGAATCTGCCGTACACCTGCTTCACCTCCCGTCCGCCAAAGACGAAATCGCCAAAATGGTTAATGGCAAACTCCAAGGCCTTGACGGAATGTTAGAAAAAAATGGTCGAAGGAGTTAGGATGGTGAGGCGCCCGAGGAGGAGACGCCCGGTGTTGTTGAGAACCCAAAAGTGAGCAACGTGTGAGTGCGAAGAACCTCCGTCTAAAAATACCAGCAAATCCCATCATTTAACAATCACGAACCAATTGGTACTTGGGAGGAAAGCCAGAACGACAGCTACTTAAAAGTCCTGCTTATGCACAAGGACATGTGCGGCCCCTCAACTCGTAAGTTTGACGTGGGGCCCACGACGAGCCCATGAGTAGGTGTAGCGCCAAAATGCGCCAAAACAGCCCAAAGGGCAAGCCCGTCTGCTGTTCGACCTTGCCGATTGAGCTTGCTCCTGGCGCCGTCCTTGCTACTGATGGTAGTGGAGGCCCTTTCAGTTCTCATCCACGCAAACGACAGTGTGCTTGTTCTGTTGCAGTTGTGGAACTTGATGGGGAGTTTGTTGAGCTTGGACATGTGGTTGCCAATGTTGTGGCGGGCCCTGAACAGCAAACTGTTCCGCGCTAAGAAGCTTATGCTATCCAGGTGGCTTTGGAAGCTACCACCACTAGGCAAGATTTGACTGTTGTCGTTGATGCCAACTATGTCATTCAGCGTTTTAACACACATGCTACCTTTTGTCCCCTTGACTTGCAAGAATGCATACGTCTGGGGCCGCATCAATGTTCGTCGAATGCAGCATGCGCATGTCAAACTTAGGAAGGTCAAGAGCCACCTGTCCAGGGAAATGCTTATTGATCAGTTCAGGTCCGACGATTTGTTGCATTGGTTTGGAAACCAAAGGGCAGACCGTCTTGCGAGTGCGAGGGCTGCTGCTTCAGCTCAACGAGCCCACCCTCAGCATGTTTACATTGACTGGGTTGATCGTAGAACGGATGCTGTAGTTACTTGGTTTTGGAAAGCCACTAAATTCCACCTAAAAAATCAGCAGCAGCTGGTTGGGAAATTTCACGGACCTAGGAAGGCCACCCGATCTGAGTTGGTGAGGGACTCCCAAATACTCGCTCCGACCCATCAGTCGGACCATCAAGGTGGGGGTAGAGCTAAGCGCCGCTGGTGTAAGCTGCAGTTACGCATGCTCGATTCCTGCGCAACCATGCGGGCAAAGCTAGCCACTCCTTGTTTCAGCCCGGGCGGGATGGTCAGCATGCCGGCTCTGATGCGTAGAGGTGTACACCGCTCCCACACTTTTGAGGTTTCCGCTTCTAGTTTAAGATGTGTTCAGTGTGGTCGCCAGCGGCCAGTCACTCGCCTGGGGATTTTCACGAAAGGGTGCCCTAAAGAGGGCAGACGCAGATGCAGATGGCGATTGGCGCATGTTTTGTCAGTTGTCTTTGGAAAAAAAAAGCTGTTCGACCTGCGGTATCACAAAGGAAAAGCTCTGCAGGCGCCAAATTGCATCGGGGCCCAGTGAAAGTTGCCCATGGTAGCTGGTACTGCAGGCATTTTCAAAGCAGTCAGCGCCAAGTAAACGATACACGCCGCAGGGCTCCCAATTGCCTACGGGGCGCAGGAGAAGATTGTTCCAAAGGAAAAACCTCCCCCCAGGCTGAAAAGGGCAATTTCCCCAAAACAAACATCATGACATTGAGCCTGAATTTTTCTTACTGGGCACCGGTATTGCCAGGTGCCAAAGAAAATTTTTTGAAAGAAATGAGAAACGAAATTCCATTACAACCAGCCGACAAAAAACACTTAAGCCCAGTCGTAAACATTGAACCACCCACCCACCCAGAGGGAGCAATGACCTCACTGCATCCCGGCCTGCTAGGAATGTGCTGAATGTGGCAATTGGTCGCTGCATGTCGCGGCTCATTCATCTAGCCCTAGCTGAAAAGCCCCGGTAAACTTTTGCCGTCCCTTCCATGCCTGAGCCCTAACTTCTATTCCTGGTTCAAGCTGCCCATCCAGCCAGGTTCTCCACCACAAAATAGCGCCCGTACTAGGACTGCCACATACAGATGTCGAGCACAAACTGCACTCTTGTTTTTCCGGCTTGCTGCCGCATTCGCCAAAGGGGTTCGGGATCATACCTGTTGATATTGGTCAGGACTGACGGACAAATCAAAAGCAAGCAGACCAAGGTATGGACAATGCTGCGTGCGTATCACCAGTTGGTCCCACGGTCCCGCACATCGTGTCTCCCACGTGGTCTTGAGTAACCGCACGATCCATCAAGCCAGAAGTTGGCTGTCGAGAGCCTGAGTTTCGAAACGCCTGGCTTGTTGCTTTGGTAACGGAAACCCTTCTTCAGCACCGCCTCTCCACCAAAAAACAATAGTTGCAAACAACCTTCGTCTCCATCAAAAAGTAAAGTGGCCCGTCACTGCAGGCTAAGCACGACATTTCCGTCCGGAATGCCCGCCAATCCCCCCCAACAGCCAATGCGGCTGCAAGCTGCAAAGCTCCATCGGCCTTCTCCTTGTCCACTGCCGCCTTCCTCTCCTCCGCAGTCATCGCTCGCTGCTTGGATCCCCTCTTCCAGGCTTCGGATTCGTCCTCGCCCTCGGCTACGTCTGCATGGTAGTCCGCAACCTCGTCCGCCTCGCCATCGTGACTGGCATGGACGCGGCGGTGCTTTCCATACCCCTTAGATTGTCACTGGGCGGCTCCACGCCACTCTCAGCTCTTCTCGCTCAAAGAAAAAATTCGCAAGTCGATGGGCTGGCCAGAAACATGTGACCTCCCTTCAATCTGAAATGGGCGAGAAGATCTTGACTCGTTTTGACCCCCGCAGCGATGTCCTGGAGATCATCTCAGTCTTGCTGTCTTTGGTGCATGCAGCTGTCGCTGGACTGGCCTCGGCGTTGGAAGCACTTGTCGAAGACCTAGTCAAAGGCCTTTGTCGATCACCCCGACCTTCTCGATGGTCTGGAGCAATCGCAGCGCCATCTTGTAGCTATCTTGAACCGTCAGGGCCTCAGGAACGGTCATCAGGTCTTGGCAGGCACGGTGGGCCTCTCCGTGGACGTTGTCAAGAATACATTTGCCGAAGCAAACCTTCTTTTTCCGCAAGCTCTGGGCCTCCTCGACTTCATCATGGCCACTGCCCTGAGATTGTTGAACGCGAACAAGACTCTTCACCCGCGCACGCGCATAAGATCTGGGCAGGCTCCAATGAAAGGAGTAACTAACGCCATCGCGGACCACGACGATCTCGTCGTCTCTCCAGTACAACACCTTATTGCTCTCCATGGCAGCGCTGAAATTCGGCTACCAGTGCGAAGAACGCACTGGCAGCACAGATTCCGTTTTTCCGCAGCATGCAAAGCTATCGTGATGAACACTTGCACAATGCCGAAGGTCATGACAAAACAGCTTCCCCATTCACACTGGCACAGCTTCAGGGGTATTGTTCAAACATACTGCTGTGTTGACTAATGGAAAACGTCAATGAGGTTTCCAATTATTATTCCTGGCATCGTCCGGACGAATGACCACAAAACAATCTTTCCCCGCTGTCAAGGGTACTGATCTTGGAAGCAGCTGCTACTGTTCCTCCGCCTCATTGTTCTTCCAGCACTGGTACGACAACTTACAGTTAGCCCCCAACAAGGACACCTAAGTTCCGGAAAAAAGTTTGTGAAAGCCGAATAGCCTGCTGGAGAACATCATGCAGGTCATGGTCGAGATGACACTGGCAGCATGTCAGCTTGGACAAACTGGATGAGCCCTGAGACGACTCCCGCAAATCCAACCCAATTTCGGCCTTGATGGCTTTGACCATGGCCGTCCCGCAACGCTTCACCTCCAGCTTTCTCATGGAAGAGTGTTCTCTGCAGTTTCTGAAGCAGACAACACATAAATGCAGGTATGAGCTCTGCTCACTCATAGGCCTTTGCCCGCAACTGCTGCGCGCTTATGGTTTGTCATGTGTGCAGCATTTGCTTGCCTACCTTGCTTCAGCACCCCACTAGGGTAGCAAGACGAAGTACCTGTCGTCAAACTTGGACGATGCCGTTCTAAGCACTGGCGAAAGTTGATAGCCTCTGTGTCCTCAGGTATGCGAGTGGCTCAGAAAATTAGATCAACTACACAGCGTCCACACCTCTGGACGAGTTGGGTCGCCATACTCCTGGGCCCACATCTTCCAGAATGCGGATGTCTTACATGATTAGCTGCAATTGGAAAGAAAGTTGCTTCTTATGGTGTGACCTCCGGCGTGGCTCCCAATACTGAAAATCTGCGCTCAGGCACACTGAGAGGTCGAATGCTGACCAAACATTCATCAGATGGCCCCTCTAGTCAGATCGGTGCAGACACGCTCGACGTCCTGGCTGCCTGATGCTGCGACTTTGCCATCGGCATCCGCCCCAGCCAGCCTCGGGCACCAACGCTTCGGACAGGCTCTGAATATACGGCTTGAGTGGGCACTGCAGATCAGCATTGTGAGATCAGGACAACAAGGTCTTCCTTGATTTCATCTTCGATCTTGCTAGTGGCTGAAACCACCAGAGCAAACGAGACCTTGATTTCATGTCATCATGGCCTCATGCTCAGAATTTAGTTTACAGCTTCCAGTTTTAAACTAGCGGATCCTCTTAGATCCAAACATGATTAGGACCTCCTTTAGCTACAGGGCAAATGCTACACGGCTGGTGCATGTCTTGAGGGGGCGACCTTCTGAAGTACGCGGTAAAGAAACTCCTTCGGCCGTTTGGCCGATGTCCCTCATGCTCCTCAACTGAAATTGCCAAAGGGCATATTCCTGTCACGTTCAGCCAGGACTGACGTGATCGTTGCAGGATAGCTCGAGCGCTCATTATGCACTTTTCAGCACCAGCTACGAGAAAAAGCAGGCTGAAGCAGAGGAAAAGCCGCATATGAGGTCTGCACTGCTTGACTCCCACGCCAGCTTAACATCCGCGAGGAATCGAAAGTAAGAATGCCACACGTAGTCACAAGATCTGCTGAGAGCACATGCTAATACAGAATTGTTAAGCAATCTTTGTGAGCCTGCAGTTCATTTACGCGCCTAAACTTGGCAGGGGGGCAAGTTGTTGAGTTGCAGTTGGTTCGCTTTCCCATTTCCGCGCTTTGGTGTCAAGCTAGTCCACCACCATCTACAAGATCCGCTCACAGGCCACTGAGGTGGCCACAGCCTCTCGTAGTGAAGCAAATAGCCAGCACTTGCCCAGTCGGCATACCTGGCTTCCCCACTCAGCTGCAGACTTCTTTGAAAAGCAAGGTGAAGACAGAAGTAGCATGGCCCGAACATCAAAATACCCACAGCCTTGGTGCCACTCGGGTAGCAGGCGATGCGCTTAGCACACTGCGCATGCTGTCACAATTCCCATTCTCACGATGTCAATGAACGCACCGCAAGGACTGAACACTGATTCAATGGTCAGGACTGATTAGACAACCCTTAGCAAAGCCTCCGAGAAATTGAAAGCAGGTTAAGGACACCCATGGTGAGCTGCGGAGGCCTGTCGCCGAGGAGCGTTTGCAAGCTCGGGTTCGCTACCTGGCAGCACGCAGAAGAGCAAGGAAATGCTACCCAGATGCGCGCAGCTGAAATCAACAGATACCTGAACTTGTTCAAAGTCCCTCCATGTCCGTGTAGACTTCGTGGAAGGCAGCGGCTGGCTGCAAACATCTGACGTCTCACAGACAAACAAAATGAACCCCCCAAAGACTTGTTCTCGTCATCCAAGCTCTCCAGTCTGAGCTGCAGGCCATCTGGGGCTGGTGATCAGCTGACTTGAATGCCCAACTCAGCTTGAGAAATGCTAATGATTTTGCTCCACAAGGTCGAGGCCAATCTTAGAAAAGAGGCAAGGTCCCTAAACGCGCCGCGACACTGAAATCATGCCCATGCCAGGATCTAAAAGGTCAGAGCTGAAACACATCGCTTAAAAGCGATTTAGTAGCTGGACAAACCTTCCGCTGGGTCCAAAAAAAGTGCCGGCAGCACAACTTCGGCTGTGCACCGGAAATCTGCGGGGTTAGAAAGCTGGGCACCCTCCTGACATGGTTGCAGGAACGCATTGATATGCATGGAAGCGAATATTGCACCAAGCAATCATGATTGGCTTTTCAGTCGCTGTGACATTGATTCGATGCACTCACTTTAGGTGCTGATTTGCTGCTAGCGCTGATCACTAGGGAGATTTGCAAGGAGGCACGGGACCGCGATGTTTCAAGGTCAAAAGGCTTGTCACTCCCAACATCGGTTCACCCTGGTTCAGCATGACACGGACATTGTAGGATTCCCTTTGGCCAATTCTGCTTGCCCCGCCACTCCAAGCCAGGGTCAATACAATCGCTATCCCTCTTGGCATCTGTAATCCTACTCTTGCGTAACGGGGGCTGCTTGATAAGCCGAACCCCTGAAACAGACCCCTATACAGTAACTCTCACATGCCCTAAGGTTCCTGCTTTGGGGGCTTGCCATTGGTTGGAGTCACAAAACATCCTTATTGATAAAGCGTTCTCTCCTAATCTTAACACCCCTAACACCCACAAGTAGATAAAACATGCAACTAAAAAAGGCTATGAGATTGGGAATCTCACATGCTAGGGAATCGAAGGGGTGTGTCTATTGGCGGATAGACATCAGTATTTTGTTGTCTGCATCATTCATATGAACTACAATCGAAATTCCCTAAATAGTTAACGTACATTCGGACCTCACTAAGGACTATATTAGGAACTATACTAAACTACCAAAGGGACCCCTTGTGTCCACTCTTAATGGTGTCTTGGCAACTCCATGTTTAACAGAGGCATAGCGGAAAGACATGCCTCCTAGAGTCCCAGCCCTGCACAAAGACTCCCATGACTCGTCGCATCACAATACCTTCTTCCGACCGCAGCCGACTTTCATCAAACTGGTTGATAGAGGAAGAAAGACGAATGAGGATCGGGGGATAGCCACAAACAAATGCCAGGCCTGTCGCTCAGCTTCCTGCCACTGAACGCGAACATAAGGTGAGAAGACATGAATCTGCATCAAAACCGACAGAATGCTGAACAGCAGAGGCTAGAGGAACAGGTATCATGCCTAAGTGCTGGCGAGAAAAGGGCGAGGAACATCATTGGAATGTTTCTGGAATCTCAGGATGCAGTAGTAAAATCTCATCAGGATGTGCAGGTAAATTGTTGTTTGGAAAAGGTTTAGACGTTTGAAACGCTGCAAGGAAATTTGCTCCGACGGCAAGCGTTTCAAAACGTTAGAAACCCCTCGGAAGCGTTACAGACAATCCTTTCAGCTGTCGGAACCATTCCAAACCGTTCCAAATTGTTCCTGTGTCTTCTGCATGAAGCCATGATTCACATCACGCGTGGATGGCCACAAAACGCCTTGGTAGATCCTGCGGATATCTGCAGATCGTACACCTAAGAAAATAACAGCTCCCTACATCATAGCACTGGCACGCAAACTGCCCTTGAAACCAGGAACGTGTTCCTCCAAAGCATAGAAGTGCACCTTAAAATTCAAGCTGGGGAATGATGATGAAAGCAATGAAAATTCTTCAGGACAAGGTCGCGTCCGCAAATCAGACTTTTACATGAAAGATCAAAAACTCAGAACTACTCGAGGCAAATCGAGGCTATGAAAGTTAGGCGCCGCCGACGCTCCAGTCAGTACTGAGTGTTAAGGGCTTCTTCATCAGCTTGCTTCCCAGCATGATGCCGGACATCGACGAGCACCTGTTCCATATTGTTCCTGTACGAGTTGTCGTTTTGTTCACGGTCCTGTGGGTCCTCTGCTGTGTCCTCAAAAGGCTTTTTGCAGTGAAAGAAGAAACTCATTGCACTGCCTCCTATGTAAATGACAGCCGCTCAACGTAGCAAAACAAACACATCTGCATCTGTCCCTGAAGTATCCAACCTTGAATCCTCACAGGCCTGCGCAATTGCCCCGGCAGGAAAGCGTAGACGCCTTGCGGAGGGCTTGACGTCACTAGCAAGACTTAGTAGTGGTGGGACTTATGGACTCCGAGCTCTAGGTGTCATGCGCTTCAACCCCAAGTACCCCAAACTGCCACTTACGTGTCCAGATCCTTCCCTGCAGAACAGACCTATTTTGTCAACAACCGCCAGCAGGGTTTTGCACATGCGAACACACCAGATGCTTTCCCAAAATACGACGCAAAGTTCTTGAGTGTCTAGACCCTAGGCATGCTTCAATCACGAGCCGTACAAAATGGTTCAAATTATGCGGGGCAGCACAATGCAGTTGAGAGTGCTGACGGACGCTACAGAAGACTTGCCAGAGCAATCAACCTGGGCGCCCGACATAGCCATCTCTACAAATGTCTGGCCTTTGACACCTTGGCCAGGGCCCTGATGAATTTGGTGGAGCGTGGGCAAAGGATGGTACAGGGAGGAATAGTTGAATATGGCTCACCAACTCCTGCATTCCGGCAACCCAAACTTCATCCTTCTTCCGCTTTGTATGACTCAGTATTGTGACGGTTACCACAAACTTGCCTTCTGAGGTGCATTACTGGTCCCCTTCCTTGGCAAGCTATACACGACACCTTGGGCAGAGCTAATCCTTACGGAGAACACCCCTCCAACACCCCAGCCCGGCAATCAATTGCAGAGGGAGACGCATGGTGCTAACACATTTGAAGGGACTCCAACTCAGGCAGTGGCCCAAGCCCTCGAGAAGATGATGGCGGCAACCAACACTGAATTTGCCTGAAGTACGCAGGCTACCGTTTGAAGGTGCTTTGCTGAGATTCAATTCAACAGCAGGCACTTGTGTGAAAAGTCCGGCACAAACGGTCAAGAGCATGTCCGCTGCCGTTGTGCTCCACGTGCTCAACTCTAAGACATGTTTCACTGCTGTGTCTGGCTCTTGGCTCCGAGACAAGCAATCGCCGGAGTTTAGCAGCTCTTAGGCCCGTCGAGGCGAGTCTGCCAGTTCCACCACTCTCCACTTTTTAACAGCCCGCCTGGTGCAGCGCCCATCTTCGGCCTTGAGAAGCCACACAAACTGAACTGAAAGGAATATACGTCCTGTTGGCAAAGAGCTCCCGGTTCGCATAAACTGCACAGCTGCAAGACTGGAACCGGCACACGTGCATGAAACAACTTCTGACAACCTTGACCTGGAACATGGCCTTCCTGGACATCCAGAGGTAAAGCACAAGAACCTCTGTCCGTCTGAAACGCCTCCAGCTTGTCTCCAAAGCCACGGCTCTGAGGATCTCTGAGGCCCATGCTTGGGTTCCTCTGTGGGAACAACGCTGCCGGACTGGCAAGAGTACAGAAGCTAGGGGGGCGGTAAATGGCTGCAATTCTTGTAGCGAAGTTCGCCAGGAAGCACTGCTGCTGGCACACAGGCCCTCAATTGCAACACTATTGCAACAATACTCTGTCTGAAAGCCCAGCTTTGAGGATGACAAGGCGAGGCGTACGCTGTCACAAACACGGAAAAAGGCTTTGCGCCACTGGCATTGGTTTGCAACCGAAGACAAGCCCAGCTGCCAGGATGTTTGGCGGGCATACGGCCTCCTGTCAGCTAGCACTTCGGGAAGCTTACAGATGGCTTGGCTCAGAAATGACGTTTATCTCGAGCAAAATTCAAAACTAGTTCGCTAAAGGCTCGTAAAGACTCAGAACTCCTAGACTTAGTTGAAGACCTTTGCTGTTGCATGTCAGATAGATTTCTCTAGCTGCCAAGTACAGCTACAACTATCACTGGCGTAAACGGAATGATTGCGTGTGTGACATCCTTCGTCCAGAATTCAGTCATATACATCTGACGTAGGATCGTAAGCACCAAATTTGCACAGCAAACCAGCTTCAGAACTTTTGTCTTTTCGCTCGTTGGAATTGGACTTCGTTCGTTCCACGCCTACTCGTCCTGCCCTGCTGCATCAAACTCAGGGATAGCACTCAAACACCCGCGAGCCTTCTCGGGTAGAGGGGTTGTGTCGCCCTCTGGTGTCTGACAGGGCATGGGAAGACGGACCAGAGTCATCCAATGACAAATCCGCCTGGGCCGGTGGCCCTGGGTGTTTTGCACTTGCGAGTTGCCCGCCCCCTTGCCTTTCCACCACAGCTGGCCTCATTTGATAGGTTCAATAGGTGGCTTGGCCGAAAATCCCTTTCCCTTCTAACATGATAATTCAGCGACTGAAGTTTGCATGCTCAATACTCCTGCAACATACCTTTGGGGGCCACCCCGCTTGCCAAGGCGGCCCCCAGAATAGTCCCTAGACCTCCCAACTACCCATCATTATGGGTATGTGGGCGCACAGTACTTCACATACCAGGCTACACCCGGCAAGCGGCCTTCCAACGCTTAGCCCTGACCAAATTGAAAACTCATTCCTCTCTTTGATACATTAGTCATGCCACTCCTGATGAGCAGGCATCGACAACTTCCAGCATTTTGTCGAGGCTCCTACGCCTCAGGTGGCATCCCACTTCCTGTATCTTCTCCTGACAGATGCCCCTTGAGTGAGGGAGGCACAAGGCGGGCGAGTCATCACCTGGGAAGAATGCTTCATGTTCACCTGGCATGAAGGATGCAGAATGGGTCCCGCATGACGATGTCACTTCGTGGGACTTGCGCTTCGTGATCACTGAAGCCATATCCGAGCGGTCTCACTCGGACATACGGGGCTGAAGGAACACTTATGGACGCGCTCCAGACTTGCAAGCGTTGCGTAAAATCTATCATCCACGTACCAGCATCTGCCTTGCAATAGATTTGACTGATAGCGCAAGGAAAGGCAACTCTATCCCCCAAGCGACACGACAATGGCTGACACGTCCGCACTGCCCTGTACGTTTTGCAAAATGGCGCGAGTTGGCAAAGCTATACGGCATCATGCTAGGGCGTGGGTTTAGTGCTGAAAGACAGAAGCATCCCTTCGAAAATCCAACTCAGCAGTCTTCAGCCCACACCTTCATCGTCGGCATTGCTGGTGCGTCTGCAGAAGCCCTTACCAGGCAGGTGCTCAGCATCCATAAGTGTCAGGCGTAATGCTGACATAGTGTGAGAATTTCAGCAAATGCCTGTTCGCAACGAGAGTATACATGAACACTGGTTAATCACACCTACACCTGCCACAACACAACCCCGTCAGGGAGTATCTACAAGCCGTCACTCTGACTTTCCTTGTTACAAGCATGTACGCCCTCCAGCAGTCTCAAAACACGACCAAAGTTTCCCAAAGCCTCTGCAAAATCTCTTCCGGATTGTTGTAGAGCTGTGCAAACCTGCTGGCAGCAGCCAGATCTGTGGTTCAGGGACAGGATGGCTTCATGCGCTATAAAGTATATGGCTAGTCAGGCGACTAGTGGACTGCAAATACTACAAGCAGAGCACCTTGGAATTTCACCTGTAGCAGGTGACTGCAGAACTACTCTGCATTGGTTCTCTCGCAGGACACAAGCCTCATGCACCCCGAGCACCCACAAAAAGCCCTCATCGTCGCGTGCCTCTGGACCATACCGCGAATCTCATCGTTTTTCTCGATCTAAGCTTGTTGGGAGTCAGGTGTTTCGAGACATCGCGAGACAAGTGCAAGGATTGCACAACCCATTGTCTCGCTTCCAACCCCTCCTGCGTCTAATTTGGATTTTGTGCTGATTGAAATGCGAACCTCCTCACCACATGCGGTTAAGGCAGCAGATTCTTGTCATACGTGTGCCTGGGTACACTTCGCCTTTGCCGAGGGCTTCGTCGTTCAGCAACTTAAGTAAACGCCAACGCATCATGGCACCCCTTTGGACCGGCCAGGCCATGAGCTGGTGCCTTCCTTTCTATCAGCGTGGATTCGTGCTTGCTCGATGTACCTTTGAGGGCCAGGCCCAGTGTGCGTAGTGCGCTGCCAGGGAAGTACTCAAAGAGCCTGAGCACAACTGCGGTCTGAACTCCGGCGACAGTCACTTGTTCAAAGCAAACCTGCACGCATCTCATATGATGCTTCTGCTGCCCCACAGAAACCCTGCCCTTCTTGCAATATGTTTTACTCGGAACCCCACCTTCTGGCGCATGTGGATTTGGAGGCTTCTTTGTTGCTACATGCAGAACCTCTCATGCATGGTTGCGTCCATGCCTTGCCAGGTGGCAAAGGTGGTCATTGACTATCCCCAGTGACACGTATTTTGTGGGAGCGACTTGCCAGCAAGCTACACCCCAAATCTCCATGTGTAATCATCTGCTTTCAGAGCCATCGCAGCTAAAACACCTTACAGGACCCGAAAAACTCTCAGAGCCGGACCCATGGAAGGCTGCGAGGCCATCTTGGAAGCCCTGTAGTGGACTGTAGCGGATTGTAGCACTTCTGAAGGCTTTGGTCAATGTTGAGGTGCTACAGCTGCTACGCAGTGTCGCTGCGTCAAGTTCAGATTGTCCGCGTTTAGCCGCGGCATGGCCAGCGGCACAGCATGGGTCAAGCATCAGCATACCAAATAAACGGCACGGCACAGCCCCTCTAGCAAGGCTCCCGGGCTTGGCAGATTTCCTGCGGAACCCGGTTGCAACACAACCTCGGGATGGCGGGCTACCAGGTTTCGCGGGCTCAGAACAAAAGCACAAGGTGGAGAAATCCGACGAATTGCGTTCAAGGTAACAACAAAATGGCGAAAATCTGAGCAATCGCGCGTACCCCGGCAGGAAGTCGGGTAGAAAACATGTACAAAGACTCTGCATTCTCGCTTGCTTGCAACGACGACGCATAGAAGTCTCATGCCTCATTGTCCTCTGAAAGGGTGCAGTGTCACCATTGAGCATACAGCCATCAAAAACTCAAGAGATACTGAATCTTTGAATAGGCAACCAATCAACTCTGCTGTCGTAGCATGCACCCCTCGAGACCTTCTTCGTTTACAGGACCCTTGCTGGAATGTCCAAGCATCTTTATAAATTCAGAGGTCTGGTATCTCAAGTCGAACTGAACTGGAGACCTGCCTCGAAAGAAAACATCCTTACATCCCACACAGGTTTTATAGCTCCGAAAAAGTCCTGTTGTTCTGCCCGTAAGGTGCTGGCAGCAGCCGCCGCAGCAGCCACTACTGCCTCAGTTGATCTCACATGGGTCTGGGTCTGTGAAGCCCAGAAGCCGCGCAAGATCCTGCTCCTTTCCACATTCTAGTAACGCCCTACAAGGCCCACTTCAAGGGTACAAAACTTTGATCCTTCCGAACTTCCGGCGAATGCCCAGGAGCTTTGAGAGAAGACAAAGCACAGCAAGTTTGCCGATTATAGACACAGCTTCAAACGATGTTTGCCAGACTGCTGAAACCCTGAGAACCAACTCGTGGGTTAAAGGAGCTGGTTGGAAATGAGAGGAAGGTTTCGGCAAGAGATGGCATGCTTCAAATGAAGATGCCAATGCTAGAAGTTTTCTGCAATGCATGGTTGAAAGTAGTGCTGCCCAGCTGGAGGCTATCTGCGTGCATGTGTGTATGCAACGCTTGGGCAGGAAAATCAAGCACAACGACCAGGATGATTTTGCAACAAAGAAAGCACTTGTCCAGAAAGTTATGCAACCTGCCAAGACACCACTTCAAGCTGACAAATCCAGTACTCCTCCGAATCCAGTTTTCAGGCGAGCTAAATTGCGCTAAGCTCAGAACCGTCCCCACAAGCAGGCAGCATCCGCCGTAGCCGCTCCGAATGAAGCAGGCTCCACTGGGCCACAATTTGTCATCTTCACATCTGAATCCAATCCACACAGTAGATGTTCGTGTCATGGTAGGAAGGGAAACTAATTTTTCTGACACTCATGCTACAGTATTTGTCTAGCTCAAGGAGCAAGGAGTATGACGTGAAACCGTCCTCCAGATGCAATGTTGCTTCTGCATTTCGCAATGCGCCAGCGGACTGGACAGGACATGAGGCATCCAGCATGACCTCCACTGATCTTCATTGGAAGCTACACATTTCAAAAGGTTGGCTTCGGCCTCTGCTAAGCAGCGAAAATGGCCAGAGCTGGGTGCAAAAAGCCACAGCGGCACCTAGGCAGAGTCCACACAAAGAACACAAGAATAGCCTGGAATGGCATTAGTGGCATTAACAACGTCATGGCCATCATCATTATGGCAGCTGGCTAACGGCCACAGACACTCATCATTTAGAAACAAGTAGGATCAATATTAACCTGACCAGCATCCTAGGAGAGCTGCTTGCTCAAGCAAGAGTCAAGGCGTCCGTCAGATTGTCTGATGTGAGGCAACGAGCAAGACATGTTATTGTCTGGACGTCTGCTTGAAAACGCCACCTACACCACGTACCTGCTGCAAAGAAAAATCCCGACATCTGCCATGCTATCTATGAGCAAGACTGTGTGGTCCAGAATTTCAGAAGAATTGCTGGAAGATCTGCAGATCAAGCATATCAGGCTCCAGGCTGCCGACAAAACTTGTTTTGGGTCCCTGATTTTTGCACTGCTGCCCACGCACGCTGTGTGTGGTAGTGTAGTTCAAGGAGGCGCTGGAGGACGAAGATGAGACCAGCAGCGTTAAGATAGAAGCCAAGTTTGACCAAGTCTGGCCATCGAGTGGCTGCAGAACCAAAGACAGGTTGCACCCATTGTCAGCTGCGCTGACGTGGGTGGCGAGCTGATAGGCTTTGGGTGCAAGCCACGGGCTGGACACTGTGGTTGCTGCCTGTGCTGACCACAGCGCGGTGTTTGATCCATCGCAGGTGTTCTCGTCAATGTCATCGGCATCACTGTTGGGCCTCTCCCTGCCAAGCTGGGAATGCCCATTTGCGCAGTCTGGATGCCATGCAGCCGCCTGACATGCACAGCCACGGTCCAACTAGCCGAGGAGATGAATTCAACAGGAATGTCGGGAGATGTCTCAATTTGATCACTGAGCTGAACTGAAGCAAACAGGCTTAAGAGGCTGTCCGAACCTGTAGCCACTAAATGCCAATTTTGACCCCAAACGCACCGATGCTCCGTTCCTACAAAAGAAACCTGAAGAGGATGATCATGCGCTCAAGCGCTTACATCCCATGTAACTACACTCCATCTTGCTGAGTATGCCACACGGCAGAACTGTCTTTCAGATTTGGGCATCTTCTTGGCCAGGGATTTGATGAAGTTGCTCACTGCTGGGCCGCATGCTCGCAGCAGCTGCGGCCCATTTCCATATGTGGACCTGCGCAGCAAGTTTGGGATGCTCTCAAACTCCGACTGGGAGAGAACCCACACAGCTCTGACGAGCCTCTGTTAATTGCTATCTGCTTTAAACACATAAACTTCATAGATCAGGATTTTCGGGTTGCGTCTCAAAGCCCGGTTCTACTGCGCTTTGCCCTTTAAGCTCTTAAAACAGAATTGAATGTTCAGCAGCCTTCGCCGCTCCTATGTTCACTGCCCTCAAGTTTCAACACACGCCACTGTCAATTCCAACCCTTCTCAGAGCTAGGCGCTTTAAGCGCTTAAGCACATGAGCTCAGCAAGACAATGCGAGCAGAACTGCACAGGTAAGCAACACGTTCAACGCTAGGAAGCGAAGAACTTTGATATGTTTCTGAGGATCAACATCGCGCCGACACTCCATCACCCCATTTTCTAAATGCACTCTCTTGCAGCACATTGCCCTGAGTCTGCGCCTCCCTGTGCCACTGTCCTGCTCGAACAGCCGCCGACCCTGGGAGTCCACAGAAAAAGGTCCAAAGCCTTAGCAGAAGATGAATCATGGATGCCACCAAAAAATCATCCCTCCAGCCAGTTAGCACGTACTACACACCACACTCGCCGTTTCAAGGCATGCTGCAGTGTACGAGGCTCGGGCGATACCGTACGTTCTCTCCGTATGGTAGGCTAACCTGCCCACGCGACAAAGTCAATTTGCGACTGGAAGCCGAAAAACATCCAAGATTCGTAAGTATGCAGAAGCATTCAACTCATCAAGCTTGACGCACCAAAAAAAATCGTTTGGGCAACTAGCATATCACTCTCAGAGAGTAATTTGCCCCCTGGGATCACCCCACGTTTGAAGCCTAGGGCCTGCAGCCTAAGGCCTAAGGCTGTCATACATAAGCACGTCTAACCACAACCACCTGCCAACACTTAGTAAATATACCGGAAATCCTCACATACTGCTCCAGTGGCTTGTAGGTCTGGGAGTGGTGCCCTAGCTCACCCCTAGTTTGCTGGCTGTATGAGGATATTTACGTGTGGTATTGGCTTGGCTCAGTCGCTTGGTTTATGGTTACAGAGAAGGTGTTAGGCTATTAGTGGGGAACAGTTGCCCTCTTGGTTTTGCCATCCGTGGAACCTATGAGCCTTGATTGTAGGTGGAAACAGCTTTTGAGTTTCTGAGTTTGCATTATTCTGACATTCAGGTATGGCCTTGGTGAATGTTGGTGAGGCTTGTCCTGAGATTAGGGTAGTGCAAACAAGTGGCCAAGCACAACACTCAAGTCTCAGGCTCGCAGTGCTCCTTTGTTCTAGCGGCCTTCTTTCTTTCAATGCATGGCTGGCTCTGCCAAACTTATCTCTTGCAAATCGTGGCTTTGCCCGGCTGCGGATGGTGCCTAAAGTGGTGCAAAATGAGGGCAAGTCCTTAGCATTTCCCCCCCCCAACGGTTACAGGGGCCCAAGTACGCGTGAAACTCCTCCTTTTGAATGTTTGGAGCGCCACAATGGCAACGCCTGCGCCAAAAAAGCCCAGGCAGTTGAGATGCAGAGTTTCCCAAAGCTTCTGTGTCGAGCCATCGATGGTTGCCCTCCTCACACCTGGTGATTGGCTTCGCCTTCCTTTGAACCATACTGTGCCTGTTGAGTGTCCCGTGATGAGAGGCTGGCAATTTCGTGAGTCTTCCATCTCCTGTATCATGCCTTGTATTGCTTGTTGCTTTGTCTGGAAGGTTGTCATGTCCTGGGTGTGTTGCTGCTGAGTGGTGATGGCTGTCATTGGCTGCATGGCATTGTAGGGTTTGGTCTGAGGCCCCTGTTTCCACCTGGTTAATTCTGGTCTCCACATTTCTGACCTGCCATTGTGACCACGGTTGCCCCAGGCCAGAGAGTCTGGCGCTATGATGTTCCCAGGTTGTTTGCCTCGTTGGTGGCCCTTCCAGCATCTCAAACAGGAGGGTGGTGGTGAGGATTTACCTCCCGATGTGCAGATGGTGAGCACCAGACACCGAACTGGAGCGAACTGGTGATCTTTAGCAAAAGGTTGAAGATGTCCACACGCAAACTTGCCCAAGAGGAGCATGGCAGCCCTACAGGCTTCAGTGGAACCCTTGAGCTAACATGGCCTCTCTCTCACTCTCACTCTCTTCTTCTACGTGCCATGTGCAATCTGAAGACCGAACGTGGGCTAAGCCCACAGCGCAGCAGTCTGTCCAAGATCGACAAAATCAGTGAATGTCGAGGAAGAGTTAGCCAATGACCGGTTCCCCCTTCCCCCGTGCCTTGTGCTCCTGAAACCAATGTTGTTGGAGACTCAAGCCGTGAATGTGAGCAGGTCATCAACTTCTTTCGCAAGCTTGGCTTTGTGTTTCGCAGCTCAGCCAGGGATGAGCAGCATGTTTAGTCTTACTGGACTTGGCTGTCCTCAGAGGGTCATCTGCACATCAGATTGCTGACCCCAATGGAAAGGCACTTTACTATTGAAACCTACGCAACTACGGATACCTGTGGCCCGGCTGAAACGAGAGCCCAAGTCCCAGAACGAGCCACCTCCTCCCAAAGGCACGGCAGCGGGTCGCAGGCCCAAAACTCCGCTTCCACAAAGTCGGCGATCTTGTCAAGCGGTTGTTTTGGTTGCTTTCTGATCCGTTTCCAGTCAGCATCACAGCCTCCTCGACGGTCTTGTGCTCCAAGCCGTCTATGCGGTCTAACTGCCTCCATTGGTGCAGGTTGCCGGGTAAATGCCAAAACATATGGGTGGTTGTCAAAACTGTGGTCTCGATTCTGGCCTCTTGGTATTTTCGGTTACCCTAGATGTTAGTTATGATCACAGGGACCCAAAAGGGGACCACAGTTATGAGGACATACCATATCACATCAGTGGACCTTCCAGGCAAACAGAAATAAACGAGTGATGCTGATGATGTATTCTATAAGAAGACCATGTTGAGGAAAGCAAAGCTTTCCAGCAAAAGCGGCTCGACGCAGCTCGGAGCTTCCACTAGAATCAATGATGAAGCCATGCTTCAAGTGGCAAATACTGCAGGATTCTGACGAATCTGCCCTCAATTCTAGATTGCGCGCCCGTGAATGAAGACCAGAAAGCATGAGACTTATGAATTTGAATAGAGGCAGTGAAGATGGGCAGCCTCGACTAGTCATTAATCCATCTTGTGAAGACCAGAAGGTTTTGGGCTGGCCTCTGCAGCCGCTGCAGGAAAAGGGACACGCGAGTGGCACACGTGCGAACAAGGCCTCTGACATGCAGGAGGTAGAAGTAGCGCTACTTGTGGCGCAGGTGCTGCAAATAACAACTATACTGTCCATATTTGCGGTGCAGGAACACGTGAAAATGAGAATCCTACCACATGAAACAGACACAAGAATCAAAACAACAAAAGCAGGCAGCACATCAATGCAAAGAACTCTTGTTCAAGGTCTTGTGTCCCATCATCTGTGCTGGAGTTACAACATTCGCATCTAGCCGACATGCGTCACATGCGCAGGCCGGTAGGTGCATGTGGATGCAGCATTCGACTCTCAACGCTGCCCGCACCTTCTGGGTCACACAGTGCTTTCTCCACATCCTGCTGTCAGAACATGCTTAATCAGCGGCATTGTCAGCTGGGAGTCTTGATTTCATCTTGTGTACGTAGCATGCTTGAGGCCAAGCTCAACTCAAAGGAATACTCAAAGGAATGCAGGTGGAAGCTTGCCCAAGCCGAAGATTGCTGCCACGTTGGGGCCATCTCGAATCAATTTCTTACAAAGGAAGCTTCGGGGGGGCGGTCTGGTCCGGCACGTCTCGACAGGAGCCATGTCAAGAAAGAAATGAGAGAAAGCCTATGCGAGACAGTTAGGCAACCTTCCAAGCCATTCCAAGCCTGCCTGGATAGGTGGCATGGCGCTGTAGTCAGGCACTGGCGGGATCTCCACCTGCTGGCCCTGACACGCTCCACTTTGGCGCATGATTTGCGAAGATTACTGAAGTAGCAAGGGCATAGAGCGGTCTCCCCAGCAACACAGACACCACATGATACCACGAGTCGATCCAATTCATCCATCAAATGAGCGAATTGGAGCTGTGCACAATCAAGGTCGATTCGACTCGGAACTTTCCTTGCGCTTCACGGCTTCGCGCCTTACCCTTCTTCCCTTTCGCCATGCGTTTGGAAGGTGGCGGTGACCTTAGGTCCAAGGCCCCCACACCATGAGCCATCTGCAACGTGCTTTGCAACCTTCAGACTGAAGTGTCGGGATGCAGGATTCAAGCGCATGTTTTGGCTTTAGACGTAGGACATGTCTTCATGCAGCGCAACGACAATCACCAGCTTAAACTGGAGTCTCATGCTTGAGAATACCATGACCTGCTGAACTTGGAGCATTCCGAAACATGCATTGCATCAGTTGGGGATCCCAGGAGCAGCGTGAAGCACCACTCCATTTCAACACTGAGTCTACATCCTACATCCCGCACTTTCGTGCCCTCAACCCACGGACCCTTCAACAATGGACAACAATGATCTAGCAGTGGAGAAGATTTCTCGTGACCAGGGGACTCCCTGGAAACCCGACGTGTCTGCAACTCAAGTGGCGGTTGGGTCAAGCCGGAGGGCGGGCTCTTCAGCTCCCTGCCCTGGCGCAAGGCTTGGAACTTTAGTGGCTCTAGTCCAAGCCGCGCAAAACAAAAGTCTCATGACCTTGGCGGCCTAAGCAGTGAACTGGCTTTCAAGCCTCGAACCATTCGAGTCTAGAGCATGGGACAAAGGAGACATGCGATGAGATTTTCAACTTACCCGGCAAGTACGCTACATTCATAACTCTGCAATCACAGCAATCCTGCTATCAGGAGCGCATGGCATGCAAAGAGAGGTTTGCCTCGAACTTCGCCGTGGCATGGGTCTTCTGTGTGTTGCTCGTATCCTCACGAATCACTCTTTGCTTATCTTGCCCCTGTTGTCTCTGATTTTTGTCATTCTCATGGGCGCTGGAATGCAGCTGGAACCTAATGGAACCTGCCTCCAAAACAAAACTTGCGCGACTTGTTGATACAAGCGCCAGCATGCAGGCACAGTGCGAGCCAAAGCCAAAAGTGCAGGCCTTTCGCTTGACCTGCTCCTCGTTGAGAGCCCTTGGAAGCCCATGTTTTGGATTCCTTGGGCCTCTACCTCGTACCCCCGCATGTTGTCCACGAAAACCCAACCATACAGTTTGGCAGGTCTAGCTGCGTGGACCGTCACCAGGAAAGGCCCGACTGAAGCAACTGTGCGCTGCCATTCTGACGGTGGGGAATTCTGAAGCAGAGATCAGGGGTCCACAGCACAGGTTCGCGGATTGCTACATAAGAAAACGGGCAACACGTCTTGAGGGCCACACAGGGACTTGGCTGACTCTGCAGCCTGCGGCGTCGCCTCGCTCGCGGCCTCCAAGGCTTTCCAAACGTCTTTGCTGAGACATATCGGTGAAGCATTGCCTTGGTGGCTTCTGGCGCTTGGCCACCAATACGAAGCAACCAGTCCTGTCATTGCAGCGAACATCCAGACGCTCTGCCTCGACTACCTCTAAGCCTCTAATCTGTGCTAGAGCAGCTGACAGCTGCTACTACCAGCAACTCAGCTTACCATCTGGTCTTCAATGGGAATGTTGAGAACGGGCCAGGCGAGAGTTCTGAAATACGACTGACATTCTGAATGGTAAATACGCCAGGTTTCAGGTGAACGAGAGCATCAGGAAGATTGGCTACAGTGCTGGATAAAGCAGCAAGGGCCGCTTCAGTATTTATTGGCATCTTCCCAAGCTGCATTGAATTCTTCCATGATGCGGAAGCTTGCACAAAACATGAATCTGGTAGCAGCAGTATTTGAAAGCGCGCAACGAGCTTGCACGTGTCATGCAGCCGAACATCTAGAGCATACTGCAACATGATCCTGATTCCACTTGAAGCAAACTGTTCTTGAACAATGTGATCCGTGCGCCTCCAGATCCGGTCCTGAGCTCGCATCCAGGAGTCAACAAAGGAGGGCTACAGGGCAACCATTTATTTGAACGTGGCGGGACTCCGAACCTAAACATGCTCCGAAAACAGAACCGCAATCCCAAAGCCCACAATACTTCCCTGACAGAACCTCAGGTCCCGACGCCTGAAGCTGTAAACCTGCGCAGGTGCAGCCAAACAAGCTCTGATTCAAGAAGCTCGCAAGCTCACACCAACTCCCCAACCTGCCTAGATCAGGCTTCAGAAACAGCTGCTTGAATCAAAACGAATCTCAATGAACGCATAGGAAACTCCCAGCACATCGCACTAAACCACGTCTTGCAAGCCCTGAGCCACAGAGAGCTAAGTGCACGGACCGGTATGCGAGAACGCAAAGGACCGATGTGACGCACAAACCTGGAAAGAAAGTGATGCTGATCAGAAAACTTCAACATACGGCGAAACAAATTCGGAGGAGGTAGCGGCTACTGTGGTGGCGATGCAGGCGGTACCGTCGTCATTGTCGTCACCACTGTGGTATACTAGCACTAAAAATTCTACTAGTACCACCACTTCGTAGTAGTGCCGGGTAATAGTCGTAGTAGTAGTAGTAGTAGTAGTAGTAGTTGTTGTTGTTGTTGTTGTTGTTGTAGTTGTTGTAGTTGTTGTTGTTGTTGTTGTTGTTGTTGCTGTTGTTGTTGTTGTTGTTGTGGTTGTTGTTGTTGTTGTTGTTGTATGATGTTGTTTTTGCGCCTGGCTTCGAGGCATGGGTTTCGGAGCGTGTGGCCACCGCAGGACTGTCAGCACTTGTTTCGCAAGAAGGTCAACGTTGAGAAATGCAAATTGGGGGAGCGGCGAGGTACTTTGTTTCGTGATTTCTCGGCTACAGTTACAAGTAGTTTATTAGCCATGTCTCCCAGATCCGGGCCTATCCGCAAGGTCCGGGGCAAGGCGATTTCCCATGTACAATACATCGGCTGAAGTTTGCGGAGAACAGCTACATATGTAGCCTATGTCATAGGTGCGCGGTTCCCATACAACTCATGCTGGACGGTACACCTTGCGTGCCGCTCACCGGCCACATGTCTATATGTGCGCCGTTCTTCGGCCACATGCCTTCTTTTCAAAATGGCTGGTATGCATTTGCTGAAAAACTCTGGGAGTTCTCTCGGATTTGCTGCTAACTGGTGTGGCCGATTGTTCGGCCACAACGTCTCGCGACTAATTGGGATTGCTCTGGATGACAGCCAGTGGGTATCCATCTCTGGGAATGTGGCGACATTCGCTGTGGATTGCTCGCTCCTGCTTCACATGGCCCTCAGGAGCCAATGATTTCAGCAGGCCTGCAGTGCACAAGGCTGAGGAGGCAATTTGCGATATGTGATGAGTCCCTGTAGCACCTGCGTGATGTGGAGATCTACAGCTGGAAGTGTTCAGAAAGCTTCTCCTCCATTGAGCTGACCGTTTAGTGAGAACTTGCTGTATAGTGTATCGCGAAGGAGCTTGCTCCTTGTGCTGTCTGTTGGATGTTGACTGGGGCTGTTAATGAGCTATTCGCAGCACAGCTCCCACCTCACTGTGGTATTACACGCACCAGACACTAACCTGTGCACCAGCTGTCGCACTGACCGGCTGTGATGGAATGGCATAGTAGTAGTGGTAGTGGAAGTAGTGGAAGTAGTGGTAGTAATGGTTGTAGTGGTCGTAGTGGTTGTAGTGGTTGTAGTGGTTGTGGTGGTTGTAGTGGTAGTAGTGGTAGTAGTGGTTGTGGTGGTAGTAGCGGTGGTAGTAGTGGTAGTAGTGGTGGTAGTGGTAGTGGTGGTAGTATACGTAGTATTATTATTATTAGTAGTAGTAGTAGGAGTACTAGTGGTAGCAGTGGTGGTAGTGATACTAGTGGTAGCAGTCGTAGTAATAGTCGTCGTCGCAGTGGTGGTGGAAGTGGTTGCTATTGTTTTAACAGTCGGGGAAACGAGGCTTTGCAAAACTCCTGGAAGGCTGTTGCAGCTGCAAAGGGACGTAGAAGTGGGCAGCGCTGTGGGGACCAGCATGTGCGCGTCCACTGTGACTTGCCACTGATCCCTCGGCGATGAAGCCCCCGTAGCCCTTGACCAAAAACCTTGCACCTCAGGCCCCAAAACACAAAACACAAATTTGGAGGTCGAGCTAAAACTAAACAGCCTTCGGATCATCCTCATGTCTGGAACCTCAAAGAATAGCATTGCCACAGTTTTCGGTCTTTTCAATGTTGTGCCAGGGCGACGCCCGGCGGCTGGGGTCCAGGTCGAGCTGAAAGTTGGTGGAGGGGAAGCTCGGGGAGCTGATGACCTGAAAACCGCAGCGAAGGCAGCAAAGCACAGCATGGATTTCTACCCATTTTGAGCCATGGTGTGGGCTATTGTGGTGCAAACAGCAGTGGCCGGCAGACAAAAACTGAGCCTTCAGGCCTTGCAAGCTCGATAACCAAAGCCCAATAGGACTCCAACAACAACATCTGGACGGATTCTTGGTCGTTAAGGGAAGGTTGGTTGTGCATCATGATCACAACCTGAGGCAACTGCTCCCAACAGAAAGTCGTAGATGGGCCGCAGCGTGCAGCGCCGGAAATTAAAATCCTCAGCTGCATCTTCTTCCAGCCCAGCACAAGCCCAAAGCTTGCTCCGTGTGCTTCCCTTCCTCAGCTCCTGTTAGGCATCCTAAGCTGCGCAGCCGGTGATCACGGCTGGATACCACGCAATGGCTTAGCGAACGTCTGGATTGCTTGCGGTCCCTCAAAGGACACGCTTGCACGCAGCTTCTCCCTCATCAGAACTTCATGCTGTCACAAAGACAGGCATGAGCTCCATGCACGCCAAGAAGCATTATGCCCGCAGTCGCAAGTGTGGAAATGGCTAAGCTCCTGATGCGGCAGCGAGTTGTTTCTAGATTGATGGAGGGGTTCGGCTACTGAGATGAAACCATCAACCTGGGTACATTCTCTGGCACGAACTCAGACTCCACTGCTTGCCTCGGCCGTTCTAAACTCTAGGCCTCGGTGTCTCACGTTGCGCCTTCATATTGACAGCTTCCCAAAGCTTCTCGCTCTGCGATATGGGAATCATCGTGTCGTTACCTCGGTAAACAATTGGTTGCGCAAGCCGGTGCCTAGTGGACAAAGCAACGATGGCAACTGGTCTTCTAAATTTGGGTGCCCATAGATGGTCACCGAGGTCAAGCGATGCAAGCCAGGTGTATCGCAGATGCAACGAACCAAACACAGGCTTATGTTCCAGCTTCAGAGAAACATGAACCACATCAAAGTGAAAAGCCTCTAGTAAAGCCTGCCTGGCTTGTATGTGTCAAGCCGAAATCGGGAAGAAGCCCTTGCAGACTCCGGCCGCACCCCACTGAGCAGCTCGGCGCCCGTGGATGAGCAGCACCGGGCATCTGATCTCTTTCATCATTGCCTTTAACGGGCGACATCACAAGTGTAACATGCCTGAACACTAGATTGTGTTTTTCAAAGATCCTGCCCATACTTGTGACGTCTCGAGTACTGGGCTGTGCATATTGAGAACAACAGCCTTGAATCCGATCAGAATGATGTTAAAGCTTAACCTTCTTGACCTACAGAGACAAAATCAATTGTAGAGACGTGAACTAGTGGTCTGCTGTCATCCCCCAAAAACTGAGCCTTCAATTCAAAGTTGAAAATGCCCAATCCGGAGAAGAACAGGACCTCTGCCTTGTTCCGGAACCCGAACCGGCCTCATTTGGCCACAAGCGATTCACCAGGCGCTTGGCTACACGGCCAAACAGGTGGCCAGCTACCTGGCGGATCTCTTGTCGCTGGTCACAGATGTTTTAGGGAACGCTCGAAGTTGTGCGCTTGACGGAAACAATGATAACGAGGATCCTGAATTTCATGCAAAACCTTCGTCTTGATCGGATGAGCTTGGCACACAGAATGGCCAGGTGCACCGAAGCAGCACCGAGTGGTGACAGGCATCCCGAAGCCAAAGCCCTGAACTCTCGCCAGTCAGTCAAAATTCAGGCCTCGGGGAAGTTGGCAAAGCCACACTGCAGGACAACCCCGCCCGGCTGCTGCTTCAGCTCCTACACATCTCTGGTTTGGTGCCAGATATGGTTTACTTCTGCTGACCCCGCTATAGCAGCTACTAGAACGTAAAGCTGTGTATGGTTAGGTTTCATGCCTACCACCTGACACCTTGGACTCCTTCGAGATGCGGTGTACAGCTCGGAGAGCTGGTCCCGATCCAATCGAGCGGCCGTACCAAACCACCTGTATTGGGCAAGTCGTGGGGTGTTCTGCGATTTGGCGTTCACCTCTTCTTCTATTAGTCTCTGAGCCCGCAGCGACGATGGAAGCTGGGAAATATTGAGTACGAACCCGTCTATGCACCCTCGGGCAATCTGGGGAAAGCCTGCTGGCAAAATCAATACCGTGCCTGTTCTGGCTGTTTTGGCAAAGGGGGCATAGGAAAGATGCACAGCGTTAATGTGGCACCCTTTTTAATGGAGGGGTTCGGATTGATGAAAAGTTTTCGGGAAATTATTCA
>CAJNIZ010003202.1:2203-39822 GCA_905231905.1 Symbiodinium pilosum | reverse complement strand
GCCGCCGCATTAATCAGGAATGGTAATTGTTCCGGGGGGGAGGGGGGGGGGCCATCATTAAAAAGGGTGCCACATTAAACTCAAGCTCACTCACCTACTCCCTGTGTCTCTCTCCCTCTTTCTTTCTTTCTTTCATGCGGGCTATGGACTGCTCCATGGCGAGCAGCCCGGGCGCCTGTCCAGCCCCTGTTGGGCTTCACTGTCCCGAGATTCCCCTCAGTTGGTACACGCCAACAATTTTAGGTCACCCATGGCCTTAGCAAAAAATCATTAGCTTTGTTGGTTGGTGTGCACACTTCGGCTTGAATGGTTCTTCAAATGCCTTGGTTGCAACTGCTCTCTCTGTCTCTCTCTCTCTTTCTTTCTTTCGTGCGGTCTATGGAAGAGGGCAGGTGCCCCCTTCCGGGCTTCAATGCCCAGCCCGTGTTGGGCTGTTTGGTTGGACTATAACCCCTCATACGGTTAGGTTGTGATCTGGCTGCAACAAGTTTGAGAGTTGGCACTCTCGCTCTCTCTCTCTCTCTCTCTTTTGGCTTTGGCATTGGCTTTGGATAAAGGGATGGCGACAAGTCGCCGGCCCTTGGTCCCCCCCATCATAGTTTTGTCTCGTGGTGTCGCGTGAAGCTGTGGTTCTCCGGCCGTATTATCATAGCGTACTGACATGGTGAACAGGAGCCTAAACAAATCGGTTATGGAGATACTGGCTCCTGTTAGGAACCGAAGATCTTTGACATCCCTGCGTTCCCGCCTTGATTCGGAATCAGGTAATGCTATGGCTGAAAACAAAGGCGTAAACAAAGTACCAGTTCCTTCGTCGGGAAGAGACACACCTAAGTTCGTGCCTCCGCCAACTTCTCAGATGTGCTCGTTGTGCGAGTTCACATTGCGCACAGGGCTTGGTCAAAGGGACCTGCGCCGGAACCCGCCCAAGGCCTCAAGGCAACCCGCGTTGCTGGACCTGTATAACAGGAATTGTGAACCTGCACAGGACATTGCGCAGAGGGACCTGTGGAAGTGTAGAAGGGCCTGGTCAAAGGGACCTGTGCCGGAACATGCCCAAGACCTCAAGGGACCCCGCGTTGGTGGACCTATGTAAGGGGACTTGTGACCCGCCAAGACCTGTCCATGTTTGCTGTGCACAAGACATTGCGAAGAGGGACCTCTGCAAGTGTAAAGGCCTGGTCAAAGGGACCTGGGCAGGAGGACCTGTTTAAGGGGACTTGTGGCCCGCAACTGTGCGCGTGTAGAGGTGCTTGGTCAAAGGGACCTGTGCCGGAACCCGCCTAAAGCCTCAAGGGACCCCGCGTTGGTGGACCTGTATAAGGAGACTTGTGCCGCAAGGACCTGTCCATGTTCGCTGTGCACAGGACATTTCGCAAAGGCACCTGTGCGAGTGCAGAGGGGCAAAGGGACCCGTGCAGGAAACCCAGGCTTCAAGGGACCCCGCGTTGGTGGACCCGTATAACGGGACCCGTTACCCGCAAGAACCTGTCCATGTTCGCTGCGCACATGACAGGTCCCTGTTTACGGGTCGCGCCAGGTCCTTGATTTTAGGCGCCAGGTGTCCCAAACCTTAATTTGGGTCCAAAACCATAACTGTAGGTCCCACGTCCTTAATTTTTCAGGTCCTTCCTTTGTACGTCCCAGGTCCTGAATTCTAACAGGTCCAAGGTCCTTCCTTAATTTCACGTCCCAGGTCCTTAATTTTTGGTCCCGAAATCAATAATTTTAGGTTCCAGATCCCCTTCATTTTAGGTTCCACGTCCTAGTTTTAGGTCCCATATCCTTTGTTGTTAGGTCCAAATTTTTAATTCTAGGTCCCAAATCCTTAACTGTTAGGTCCCCGAAACCCCACACAGTTGGCCAGTACAGAGATCCGTCTATGTCGAGTCTTTTTACAGGTCCCGCCAGCCCAAGGACCCGTGATCCTTTGCTATCCCCTATAAAGAAAAAGGCTTAATGTTTGGGCTTCGGGCTTTAAAGGGGTTCGGATTTAAGCAACCCAAATCCCTAAATTTGGGGGGGTTTTGGTTTAGGGGTTGCAGGTTTTGGGTTTTGGGTAGGCAGCGGACCTGTGTGGCTGGACCTGTGAGACCCCAAAAAACAAGGACAAACCCACAAAAAAAAAGGACAACCCCGACAAAAAAATATAGACCCCCCTCTAATTTCCGCCCCTGTTTCAACACAGCCCCCTCTCTGTCTCTCTCTCTTTCTTTCTTTCAGGACTACATGGGAGTTCTCTCTCTCTGTGTTTCTTTCTTTCTTGCTTTCATTCGGGCTCTGTGTAGACCCAGGTTGGGTCCCCCGAGCACCTGCCCAGCCCTTGTAGGGCTGAACTGTTGGTGAAATAAACCCCTCACTTACACATGGCAGGTTTCACCATGCTCGCCGACCGGTTTGAAACACGGAAAGTAGTCATTGGTCACAGCCGTGAGTGTGATTAAATGTTTGGGTTGGCTTATTGTGGGTGAGACTGCATGAGGCTTGAATGTAGTTGTGACCAGTAAGAGTGCACGTAGTATAGCATAGACAAGGATGATCGAATGCAGCATGAGATAAGGCGTAATGTGGCCAGTGGGTTCTGGCCTCATTTTTTGCAGTGAGAAATTACTGGCTGGCACGCTGCTGTGGGGTAACTGCGTCCACAACGTAATTGTGCATGAGTTTGGGCTTGCTGTCCACGTCAGCAAAACTGTGGCCTTCTCACGCTTGTTGGCTTTCTCAATTCGAGGAGCTTTTGAGGCCCTGTGGCTGGTTAACGAGTTCAGTGGCCAGCACTTGAATGGAGATTTGCCCAAGCAACAAAATTGGTGTGGGGAAGAATTATAATAGTGCACAAGGTGTAAGCATGTGACTGCACTAATCTCCAGCAGGCATTAGCTCTTCAGAATCCCTCAGTGCCTCTTCTTGTCAAGGTTGCCAAGGCGCAGGTTGTAGTGGAGGGGGGTCTCTTAGATGCTCTTCTTGCCACTTGCGTCGGTGCAGTATCATGTCCCTAGTTTTCATCGTGTGGTTGCTAGTTGCCTTTGCATCCAACCATCTTACTGACCCTGTGGTGGTGGCGCTGTAGCGCTGGCTACTTTCCGCCCTTAGTACCATGCCGTGCCCGTCGCGTATTCCACCTGAAGATGACCTTTGCTGGCCCCTTGTTCCAGTAGCAGGCGCTTAACTTTTCCTGCGGAACAGGCCCTGCGCCTCCTCTCCGGGGTCTGTGAGAAGCTGAGCCAGAAGTGTCTGGGTTGGTAGGCTTGCCTGACCAACTGGATGGCCTGGGTAATTCTGGAGAACATGGCCTGCTCATTCTCGTTTTCCTTGAGTTTGTGGGGGCTAACCAAGTATCCACGCCGAATGCCAGGCACAAAAGCTTCCTGCATATCGATATCAAGCTTGAGGTTGTTGCATGCGTCTTTTGCCACGTGCAGGGTGGTAGCTGCTTCTTGATCATCTGCCCACCCGCCCATTATGAGTGCAGGTTGTCTATCCTGTGCTGTGGTGGTTGATGTGGCCCTGGATAGAAGCGGTTGCGCCTCAAGTTTGGCCAAACGCTGTTGGGTGTCCTGGAAGGTGTCCTGGTTTGCCTTGTCCTTGCTCTGAAGGTTGGCAAGGTCTGCGGAGTGTTGGCTTTGAGTAGCTGTGATTGCTGTGAGCAGTGCGATTTGCTCCTTCATCCTGTCTGTGAAAGCTGCCTCCACTTGCCCAATTCTGGCTTCCACAGTACTGATCTTGGCTATGAGCGGTTGCATGGCGTGCTGGAACATCTCCAAGGTGAGGGGGGTGCCTTCCTGTGCTCCATGATTTGGGCTGTAACAAGGCTGTCTGCATCCACCTCTATGGGTGCTGTAGCTGGAATTGGCCTGTTAGATGCCATGTTTCCTGGAGTGGTTTGCCGCAAAGGGGTCCTTGCCAGAGTCACGACCTGGTAGGTGTTGCTCTCTGTCTCCCAGCGTAGCGGAGTTGCAAGAGAAGAATGTAGAGGCTTGCCAGGACTGGGCCAATGGCCAGCTGTGCAGCACCTGACACCGTACAGGAGCGTCCAAGTAGAGGTTCTCATCCAGAAGGCGGAAGGTGAAGACACGTAGTGGTACCATCTTGCCGAGGGAAAAATCGCTGCGGCACTGAGAGATTGGATCGAGATTTCCTCCTAAAGCCCTCCCGGACACTGAAAAGAAGGGTGGAGTGACTATCTGTGGGCTCACGGAGTGTGTCGGGGGCTTGAAGCTCATGGCTTGAGACAAAATGGCTACTTTCTTTCTTTCGTTTGGGCTCTGGAGAGACCCCTGATGGGATCTCCCCGGGTGTCCTGCCCGGCCCGTGCAGGGTTGAGCTGTCGGTTTGAACCCCTCGTCAAGAGCATGGTTTTCAGGGTCAAGTCTAGATTTATGAGGAGGTTGTTACCATGCTCTCTCACCCACATGGTCGGTGTCACCATGGGCTTTGCCAACTTTGCTTGACAGGATAAAGTTTGCAGTATGGAGCTACTCTCTCACTCTCTCTCTGTATGTCTATCTGGCTTATTTTGTTTCTTTATCGTTGGCTCTTTCCTTCTTTCTTTACATCTTTCTCTTTTTTGTGCTTTCTCTGCTTCTTTCTTTCCTCGGTGCGGCTGTTGAGACGTAGGACAGCCTGCTTCCCGGCAAGAGCTGCGCCGCTTGTCAAGCAATGCTGTTTGGGAGACCTTACGCAAACAAATCCGCCATCCTCTTGAAGGTCCAGCTCTGCCTCCATTGAGTCCACCGTCTAAAGGCATCTCATATCTAAGCTAGCTCTTCTATCTGCGATCAATGGACAAAAAAGGCGATGTTGAAATTGAACCTGGAAAAGCTACCCTTTATTGTCCTCCCTCCCTCAATAACTCGACGCTTTGACAACCACTTCCTCCGGGCGTTCGCCTCGCTTCGTGCGGTCACTTCTTTTCAAGAAAGTGGGATTACAAAAGCAAATGATGCCGCCTGCGGGCCCTTAGACACCCTGCATCTAGACCCTTCGTGCTGTTTGAAGAACTTGAAGAAGGGTGTGAGCGTCGTTTCCAAAGCCAGGCCCGGAATGCTTGCACATGTAACAAAGGGGGTGCGCCTGCGAAAGATTGATCTTCATGTCGTTGGCAATGTAATTCCTGGGGAAGCTGTTTCAGGGTTGGGGGGATGCCTGCACAAAAAGACGTTGCGAATTCTCCCGATCACGCAGTACAGGCAGCCTTATCCGATTCATGTGCTGCAAAGGGCACCACGTCGCTGACTCGCCTACTGTACTTTCACTTGCAGGACCTTGTTGAAGTAGGCTCTGCAAGCAGCCCATCGAGATCATGTGGCCAGGCAATTGTAGTTGGCTCCCAACATGAACGAACTAATTCTACAACTTGCAACTGACGAGTTGCAAGACAGCTGCAGCTGCTTCATCTATAGACCTGAGCTTGTCTCCAAGATTGGTTCAGAGACAGCATGAAGTCGTGTCGGATACATCGGTCTGTTGAACTGATCATTCTAATCTGAAATCTCATAAGCCGACCTACATACCCTCAATGATACCTTGCGGACATGCCGAGATGCCGCATGCTGGCGCTGCCCATATGGAGGCCGTAGCCTGGAAATTCGAAAGACATGACCTGGCAAGGGCTGTCGCGAGATAAGCATTTGCAAATTTCCGCAATTCTCATCGTCGATTTTCACTGGTGCAGGGGCTTACACGGTGCTTGCAGCCTGTAGCTGCTTCCCGCTAGTTAGCCGAATCCACTCGAAAAGACGAAAAAGGAAATTGAGAACGGTGAGGCTCAGGAAGACCGCCATCTAAGACCAGCAGCATCTACCGCATACCTAACATGTCATGAAACATGAGAAATAAGCTGCAAGCCGTCCAGACTGGGACCAAACCGAGCCGGTGGGACGTGCACCTTGAGTGATTCTGAAATACTCTGCAGCGTCTGCCGCATGTCGCCAATGTCACAGCCATTGCTGTGGGCATGCACAAGTAACACCTCAGGACACGTGAAATGCAAGATAACAAAACTTGCCAGCATTCACAAAGTCAGCCATCATCACAGCAAAAACGGCTATTGCCCCATGAACTTGATTGGAAACTTCTCGACAGCTCACTCGCTGAAGGCAGAACTCTCGGACCCTAATTGCAAGTTGCAATGCAGAACGTCCCAAAGGCTGAAAAGAATTCCCTCATTCTGATCGACAGGCCGAGCCTGACGCTTCGAAAGCAACGGCACGGGGCAGAAGTGGATTACCAGGCACATAAAGTTCCTGCTAAGTGCATGGAGCCCTGAAGAATCCTCATTCCTTCTCAATCTGATCAAGACAATTCAAAGGAAGCCAAGTTACAGGAGCCCCTTGCCTTACTGCGTAGAGCATGCAGGGTACCTCGCAGCTCACATCTGCTCTTCCATCACAAGTTGGGCATTCTGCAGTTCCAGGCACTGACACATCAGGCTACAAACGGGCTTCTGGTCTGCCAGGTTGCGCGGGACAGTCTCTGAGTCCAGTCAAACAAATAAGCAATATCCATCCGCCACTCCCCAAATTATCCTTCAGTAAAAATCCGGAAATCCAGACCACTAAGGGCTACACCCCTGGATGCGTCGATGGTTTGCCCCTCGGCACGAAGAAGAGCTCCGGGTGAGACTGGCGGCAAGTAATTGCTGCTTGGAAACAAAGGCTGACGTACACGGCTTTCGTGAAATCCTGCTGCCTTCCTGATGAGCCTGCAGCGGTTCCCATGGCTCTTCCAAACCCCCACACTCCGCAACAACATACTTGCCAGCATCGCCGTAAGCGAATAAGACGACTGGGGCGACGGGAAAGTGATCCTGGGTTGCCGCTTTGGGATCCGCGTGAAACTCGCAACCTTGTACACATGTCAGCAGGATGACTGGATTGGGCAGAGATTCCACAATAGGCAGCAACAAAACCATCAGAACATGTCAAAGCGACAGGTTCCTAGTGTTCAGGCAGTCTTGGTAGAACGGAGCAAAGCAACCTGCAGCCAAGCAGCTTGTCCACAATCCATTGTAAGCCAAGGGTCATTGCCTGCACATGCCCCAGACAACACTCCGGGCTTTGTTCTTGCAAGAAGCGCGGAAAAGCAAATACAGCACGTGTGATCTCTGAATGTTCCTCATCCTGCACGTTCAGCCACAATGGCACAAACCAAAAACAGGTTAAGGGAAGCCAGCGCGCATCTACACAGTCTGATGAACTCCGCGCTCCAAGCTGGTGACTGATCAAGATTGCCCCTGCCCCTTTTCGGCATGCAGGCCTCTGAACGGGCTGTACCCAGGCACTCCCTCTTGCGAGTAGTCTAAGCGGGCTTCTTAAGGGTTGGCCCAGATCGGAATGTTGTTAATTGGGTCTGCAGGGTTAGGGGCGGAGGCTTACCCCTGAGGTGTCTGAGGTCGGGCGGAGCCTTGGTGAGTTTTGCCCCGCCCTACAGCAGCTACAGCATACTGCTTGATCATGAAGCTTCAAAAGCTAGGTGTCTTGGATGCTGAAGCTACCTCAAGCGGCAAAAATGACTGCGGGAAGCAGCAGTAGCTTGTGAATAGCACAAAGGAGGCAAACCATAAGATCAATGATCACGAGAAGGACGGTAACACAGGTGTGACTAGTGGTGGGTAGCCATCGAAAAATCTGTGACTGCCGGACGCACAGGTCAACTTTGTTTCCTCTCAAGTCGGCTGGGGGTGCGCTCCCCCTGGCTATGCACCATCAGGAAATGGAATTACAAAGCCTGCTGGGGCTGCATAGAATTTGTGCAAAGCCCCCCTGCCAACTTTACTGGCCAGTGAAGGCTTCAAGCACTCTACTGGCGTGCTACGAACAGGTATCTGCCTTTACAGGGTGCTGCGTCAACAGACCGCCAACTGGATGCAATACCACTACTGAACATCCACATGCTGCTCTGTCACAGGATTCTACTCTTTGTTCACAAATCACAAATGATCTTTAAAAGCCATATTGATGCAAATTGGGCTGCATTGCCGGCAGTAAAGAACGCCACAATCTCGAGCAAGACGCGGCCGTTTTCAAAGTCCACTCAGTCTATGACATCGTCATGCACCCGCGGGGCTCTCCTGTTGCACCAAAAGCATGGGCTCCTACACATCGCTTGTGTAAAGGTCTGGTTCTTAGGAATGGAATTTGCCAAGAGAAGATGAGACAAACAAAGGCCTTTCATCCAGCTTAATGGAGCTTCAAGTTCTAGCAGTTTTAAGTGTTGGATTTGTTTCGAGTCTCGTTGCGCAAGACCTTGGATACACATTGGAGCTGCCCATGCTGCTTTGAAAGTACCATGCAAATGTTTCAACGCATGTTAGCAAACTCTTGCATGTTATGCTGGTCTTGGCTTTCGTGGTTAGTGGATGCATGAACTTACGCATCAGAATGCATTAAAGTGTTTGTTGTCGCGCCTTCAGCGCGGTAGACTAGAAGAGAGATGAGGCTAAGCATGAATTTGTCTGTTCATATCATATGGGACGCAAAATGAAAGACCAGACAGTAAGCACCCACTAGTAGCTGATAACCATGTAGCGCAAAGCCCTGCACTGGACTTTGGGCCCAGCGTATGGCCCTAGGGCACCCTAAAGTGTCTTAGCTAGAAGCATCACAGCCTTTCTACTTGCCGTAGACAAATCTATCTAGCCAAGCTGCATTTTGCTTTGAGCATTAGCCATTGTCAGGTAATTCTGCATGGGGCCCATCTCATTCCGACCCAACAGATCTTTTGCAAAGTAGTTGCATACCAACATCCAGGGCCTCCAGAGCAGACAGCGCCTGTTTCAGAGCTGTCAGCTCCTCCCAGGGCTAAGGTCTGGGACCTCTAGCTTAAGGACCCGTTGTGCGACAATTACGCCTTGAATCAGGCCTGGGACATTAAATCGGTTACATGCTGATTAACTTTGGGAAAGAAAACCCGGCGTTCTTGTCGCTCAATTAAGCAGCATGGGTAAGGAGCATTTGAGAAGTCCATACTCGGTTGTAATTCACTGTACTTCATGGCAATACACAGAGTCTCCTCTTGATAATCACTGTCAAGGGCTAAGTTCAAAGGAGAAGCCTTGCACGTGCCTCAACACACAAGTTGGCACAACTAAATCATCGAGATGCACCCATCTATGGTTGCAATATTGAATTCATGGAATCTTAATGGACTTGGCTTGCTTGGGTTCTGCCAATGGGGTGGGCCGATTTGATCGACTTGAAGATATTGACTTGCACGTCCCCTCACAGCAGTGCGGCACCTGCTCTCGCTTTTGCCGACGCTCCTCGGGGGTAACGACGGGTGCCTTGCCACACAACTTTTGAGACCATACCAAAGACATTCTATCCCCAGCAAATCCCAACCAGAGGAGCTTTTGGCTAGGTGGTTCAGAGATTTGACAGAAACGCGTAGCCAGCTAGTGGATGGCATTGTGGTGCTAACGAGAGGTACCTGGCTGAGAAATGCCCAAGATACGAACTCAGCATCATTTGGCTGCATGGTGTTCCAAACGTGAGCGGAATTCAGTTGAAATCCTCTTCAGGCTTTGCGTCGTGTCGGTGTTTGCACAGACTTGTAACTGAACGGCCCTGCAAGCGGCGGAACCTCATAGGCCTAACTTGTACAAATACTGTGGCACATTGCAACACTAATGCGACATGAGTGTCTTAGTCAAGCCGTGACAGGACGAACCTGCAGAGCTACGCCAACTGCAAAGTGCGCACACCCGCTTCTCGCCAGATCAGATGCATTGCAGCAAAAGAAAGTTGTTCTGCCTTGCACTGGTCCTGCAGCTTCTCCAAATATGCTTGCACTTTCTCCAATCTGGCAAACGGATTCACTGCTGACTACTGTCAGACATACTTGAGAAGTACATCCAAATCAACGACGGTGGACTCGCCTAAGGGGCCTAACGTCTGGAAACCCAAATTGTCCAATACACAAAATGAGCTGAAACCTTCAGCTGTGCAATGCTGTGAACATGCATCTGCTGCGGTTAAGGTCAATCACCTACAACCAGTACTGAATAACGAGCGCAAAGGTCATCAAACTAGCTCAGACTGAATACATAAAACTTGAAGGCAGCACAATTCGAAAGTGTGGGACAGGCATATACTGCAAATAGCACCAACCGTGGGCCATCACAATAACAAATAGCAAAGCTATAACTGTAAGAAAAATGACTTTAAAGCAGCACCGACTAAAGCTTCAAGTCTGTGGCGAAGACCTGCAGCAACGCTGACCATCCCTTATTGGCAGGGAATTTGCCCTGATACTAAACTGCATCCCTCCATTCGTCCTGGATAATGATGAATCGTCCACTATAGAGGATATTGGTTGAAGGACTGGTATGGAAGCCTCTTCGTGTCTATGAAATCAATCACTTTTTGAGGTTGGTGCAGCCTGGTTTAGTTTTTCATGCCTCTGCTTATACCATAAAGGCATCTGAAAGTTCTCTTAATCTGTCCCTCTCACACAGAAAGAGGCGCACTTCTCCGTGGACTTTGCAAGCTCTGCCTCCAAGAATGCACCGCCCATGTACTCGATTTCATGGTGTTCAGGTTTTGGTGCTCCCCCATGTACTGAGACTTCACTTCTGGAGCTTCGAAAGTCTTATTATCGTTGGGGTCATGCATAACGAATTCTATCCTTAACTCTCACGCACACCTCGAACACCCTAGTGTGACAACCGTTTTCTACCAAGATCGCCACAGCAACAGGGCCATACAAATGAAGGTCTTTTTGTTGCTGCTTCAAGCCTTGCCCTGCTTCAGGGCCATCTGCTTGCGCTCCAAGCGGTCCTGTCATGACCCAGTCTCAAGCAATTGACTGAGGAATCTGTGAGGGTGCTGCTAAAGTGCAAGACTTTCTGCGCTCGAACTCATAGCTTTCTCGGGTTTTCGCCTTGCAAACCTCCCCTGCTGGCTAGAAAAGCCAACTTGCTGACTGATGCTGCATCTTCGTGAAAATTGAAGGCTTTCCACTTTGCCTTGGGCCAAGATCCCCCCTTTATGTTACAGTACTGTCCAAAATGCTGCTACCGCAATTCCACTATGTCTACGCAGGGTGGCCCATGCACTAGTCCACAACCAAGAACGTGATAGAAAGAGGCGTATTGGACGCGCTTGTGCCCCAATAAGGGAAACGAAACCGTAAATCTACATCACCTATTGTTGCGCAATCACATCAATATGCAAAATGTCGCGGCGTCGCAGCTACGCACTTGAGACAAAGTGACGGGGCATGGGTGTCCTCGCTGTGCACCAGCTCGCGGCTTTTGATGGCTTGATCCTGCTCAGCATCTCAGTACGCTTCATCGGTGTAGAAAGTCGCTTGTCCTTCCGGCTCTCCACCAGAAAGTGCTGAAACTGCCCTTCTTCGGCCTGCTCCTGCATTTGTGCTCGGAAAGCCGGGCTTTCTGCAAGGCGGTTCCCTCTTGAACCCTATATGGAAAGAGCAATGCTGCACTACAAAACCCAAACCAGGATCATGATGATGTCGATGATGTAGGGATATCGAGATTCAGAAGTCATGCCGGGGAGGTAAACTTCAGTTGCATGAGGATTGCTCCTCATCGGCCAATTCAGCCGCAGCAGAGGCATAGGAGCTTGCAGCCACCTGAGGAAGTGCTCTGAAAAGGAAGTTCTGAGCATGATGTCATTTTTCCCCCAAGTTCATGGCATGATATGCTCTGGTTTGAATCGATCCAAAAACCTGTGAATTACTGGAACGCGCAATCGTATGATGATGGCATGTGCTGATGACATCTGTACTGCAGATTGTGCTTCTTCTGGACCCCAGACCAAGAAGCCTCCCATTTCTGAGTGCCGCATTGGACGTCACAAAGGGGTGTGATGCAACACGCCTCCGTCTGTTCCCGACAAACTTGACGGAACATGATTTGGAGACTTAACTGAAGACCCTTTTGCGGCGGAACGAGGCATGACATCCGTCTTCAGAGATACTGGATCGCATACCCTTAAACCCGAAGACTTTGTAGAATCCTTTTACGAGAAGCGCGGACTGAAAGCCAGATGTCCGGGTTTCCAAGTCAAACCGAAAAAATAAACACGACTTAACAAAACTGTCCTTCCTGCATGTGGAAGTGCCTCAAGGAGTTCCAGCACCCCCTTCTGCGGAGTTGCAACCTCATTTGTACTCAGGTGATGCTTGGACCATTGGAAGATTGTTAGATTGCAAACTCTCGAAGCTGAAGCTGAGAGTGACCTCTGTTCCTCGACTCAACTATCAACTTCCTGCCAAGAAGCGTAGTCGACGTCGGGAAACGTTTCTGGGGCACCCTCCAGAACTGGTGCTGCCAGCGCAGCCTAAGACACACCGAGCTGTCAAAACAGAGGTTTCGGAAAGATGTTTTTTTGGAATTCTGAGTATGCATGTCCCCAAAGTGACCGCACCTGCTCCACTTGCAGTAGCGATGCAGGCACCTGGCCCAGGAGGCGGACTAAGGGGCAATAGGCGAGTTCAATGGGAAGCTGTGGATGTCCGAGGAGGCCTATACTTTTGTTTTGAGGAACAATAAGGTCAAAGCATCCCTACTTCATGCTGCTTCTGCTTTGCCCTCGAACCTTCAAAGCTTCTGCATTTGCACTTCCTGCCTGGCCGTAAACCTCACGCAGCATCACCAAGGCCGCCTCCAGCGCCTTCTGAGACTCTTCCGCCTCCTCGACCACAGTTGCAAATTGCGGTAATCTTGCATGATAGCTCTTCATGGACAAAGCCAAGAACATGGGGCCAAGTCAACACCAACGACTCTGCGCCTTCATGCTGGCTGCATTCTTGGCCTTGGCTTGAGCTCTTTCTTTCTGAGCCTAGCATGGCATCAGCGCTTGGGACGGGTTCTTTTAAGCTTCCCAACCTCATGCCTGCACCTGCCCTGATCCCGCCTCGTCAGTCACACGGCCAAGTTCTGCTAGCTCCTTGCGGAGTGTTGCCTGATCCTGGCCACGAGAAAAGCACATCATTCAAGGTTGGCTGAAAGTGAAGCGGTCGGAGTCCTCCGCCAACTGGTCCACTTCTGATTTTGCTTCCTCGAGCCTTCGCACCCGTGGTACACGTGAACATGACTGGAAGCATCCAAGTTTCTTCATTCTTTCCAATCTTGAGGCCTTTGCCAGTCGTGCCCGAAAGAAAACCAACTTTCGGCATAAACAAGAAATCTGAAATCTGCCACTGAAGCCTGAAGACCTCACCCAGTTCGTCTAACGCCCTGGCTCACCAAGGACCTCTTCTGCGGCATCTTTGGCCGCCTTGGCACGCCACAGTGTGCCCGGAGCTGACCATTCTTTCGCGACAGGGCAGTTGACCAACTGGGCTTCTAGTTCTCACCAGCATGCACATTGCCCAACAAGCAAAAATGAAGTCAGCAACGTAAGATCGTCCCGATGCCGTTTACAAATCATAAACCCTTCAGCTCAGCAAAAAACTAGGCAAATCTTTCCGACTGTTGTGGAAAATTCTCAGACGTGCATCTGTGCCAAAAGGGCGCAGCACAGCCCTTGCAGATTTACATGCAAGCTCCCCAATTCTCTCCGAATATCGCATGTTGTACTGTCTGCACTCTGCTTGGGGCACCGTCTTGGCAGCATGGCTCGCTGCCAACTCCGCTGTGCAGAAGGACTCAGCGCAAGGCTTCATAATGCGTTAAAGAAGTGTGGTCTTGAGATGGTATTTGAGATGTTAACACCCATTTCAAGTAAGATCTTCATGACTTGGAAGTGGCCAGGCTCAACCCTTGCCCGTGACACCTGACCAAGCTCAACCGATGTGAGCTGAGGGCGGAGGCTTTCACTCTTGAAGATTTTGACTGGGAAGCCCTTGAAGTCTGAAGCCCCAAAGCCTGAACACGCTACATTACACACCAATCAGCCGTATCTACCAGGAAAAGCAATCCTTTCCGCCCATCGTGCCTGCTTCTCGGCTTCCCCACGGCTTGCCTAGCCGAGTAGTACCGGCAGTGATGCAGGAAAGATGGCAATGGAAGGTGAAGCAAATCTGAGTTCTGCATGGTGCCGTGACGTGTCTGCTTTCACGCTGCTTGTTAACTGCTCTCACCGGGATGAAAGCAATGTTTGGAAAACTGGACAAACACCTACCCATTTACCATGCTCACCTTCTGCTCTCTGATCGCGCGCTCTCGTTGTTTGCTTTGATTCGGGCGTTGAGGAGGGCAGCTTGCCATCTGGGATCATCCCCATGCCCTTGTGTCGGGCGGAAGCCTAACAAGAAGAACGCCACAAAGACCAGCACCCTCTGCACGACAGGAGCGTGAAGGAATAACCTGTAACACTTAGATCACACGCTCTATCTGCCCTCTGTCTTTGCATTGCTTTGCTGCACGGGGATGATGGGGCGAGCCCCACAGGCCTGTAGGCCCCCGAAAGCGCATTATACGAGTTTGGTTTGCGTCAAACATTTATCCATCGCTGGTTCTTTTTCCAATGATACTAAACGTGAAGATTGTCTCTGCAAGTCGACTGCCAACAGGAAAAGGAACAAGGCAAACAAACGTAAGGCTTTCATTACGAATAGTCGGTTCCAGCACGTGTTTCTACGCGGAGGGCACCGGTCTTTGAAGAATTTTGGAAGCCAACTACTTGAGGAACAGCATTGGTTCCAGTGACTGGGCTCTGCAAAATGATCGGCTAAAATCTCGACCCCCGCGGTTCGATTCTGGGTCTGCATCCGGTTATGGACTTTGCAACTATTGCTACTATGATCATGCTATGCTCACAAGCACCAAGCGCACATGTGCAAGAAAACCTTTCGCGCCCTCTCGAGAAGATCTTGATTTAGGGCCCTGTTAGGCCGAAGTGGCCACACATGACATTTCAAGAGCAATGCGCTAGCGCAAGTCCTAAATTGTCGCGGGTATGGTTTCTCTGTTGACGCAAGCATCATCTCACAATATCACACGTGGGGCCTGAAGGTGAGTCTTAACCTGCAGCTCTTCGCTCTGCTTCGTCAGCCCATCAGCCCACTGAAGGTGTCAGACTGATGGTCTCTCTCTGACAGAACCACGTCGTAAAGTGACTTGGCGTCAAACACGTGTAGGTGAAGGAGCTAATTCTTGCCACGGTGAGCTGGTACGTCGTACGAGATCTCAGCGAGGAGGAGAGTCGAGAAGCTGATATAGGATCCCCCGTCGCAAGCATCATCAGCCGCGGAAGCCTCGGCAGCTAATGTTGATCAGCACACTCTGGTCGATCGACTTGACCGCCAATCACGAAAGGCCGCGGAGGAAGTCTTTTGCAAAGCTCCTGGCAATGTTATCAGCACCAGCACGCTGCATTGAGAGCGGCACTTCTCAGCGTTAGCTCAGGAGGTGTTGGAGTAGGTGTTGATGAAGCTGGCCTTGTTCAACGGGGCACGTCCTCGATGACTAAAAATCCTCCTGTGGGAGCCGGGCAAAGCCGCGAGCCTGGTACAAGTTTTTCATGTTTCCCCTTTGTTGGTGTTAGGCTGTGCACAGCTGAAAGCTCAGGACGGGTCTGGGTCAACAGCCACTGTGTTGTGTTGGAGGTCCACTCCCTTCGGGAGCTTGCCGGGCACCAAGCCAGTGATGAACTCGACTTGGCACAAAGGCAGGAAGTAGCGTCCGTTGCTTCTCTGCAGGTGATCTGCTTCCCCTTGCACGTGAACTATTGATTCAGCTTGGTGTAGTCAAGCGAACCCCACTTGAAGGCCTCCCAGACTGGCGTCACGTCGTAGTCATGACAATGAAACCCAAGAAAATCACCGACGTAGACGATGATGATGATGGACAGCAGGTCATTGCGGGGCTGCGCAAAAGGAAGACCATCTTGTGAAAACTGCGTTGCTGGTAGCCAAGATCCTTCAGGCGCTTAACGCCAGTGATTGCCCACAGTCTGGGAGCATTTGCCAACCCATAGATGTTGGTCTGAACCAGGTACAGCGGCGCTGACCAACACCCTGTTGATCGAGTCAGGCCGGCCTCTGGAAGACGTAAGAACAAAACCAACGTCCTTTCTTCTTCCCGCGAAGCTGGACTCGCAGCGAACGCATCGCCACTCGTTCTGGTTGCCCTGGATCACATTCTCCGCCACCTCCCGTTCAAGAGTTTCAAGCAAGGGGATCAAGAATGGTCTGGTCGTCAGGGACGTCGTCTTCTGCAACAGACATGCTGCGACTTCCGGAGATCTTCCCCCTTGGCAGGGACGACGACCTTCCGAGTATGGATGGCGGCATGGTGTAGGGGAAGCCGTTGATCATCTCGAAGCTGATGAAGAGACACAACCGCACGCAGGCTGGGCAACAAGTGATCGCGCTATGCTCACAAGCAAGAAGCGCACATGCGCAAGAAAGCCTTCTCGCGCCCTCGCGAGAAGATCTTGACTCAAGGCTAGGCCCTGTTAGGCCGAAATGACCACACATGACATTTCAAGATGCGGCTTGGTCAAAGAGCAACAGGCTAGCGCAAGCCCTGAACTGTCAGCTAGGACTGAGTCTTCTATACAACACGTTTCAGTTGGGCTGGTGGTTTGACTTCACGGCATGTCTTTGTGATTCTTACCTCACGGTGTTCTCGACCTGGTTCTCCCGGACGCGGACGATCTTCTCAAGCAGGCGTCGAACTCGCTCCCGGCGCCGTATCATATCGTATCATTCACATCCATTTCATGCGTGGCATCCTAGTGTTCCGCATCCAGCTTTTCTTGGGCAGCGAGTTCTTTCTCGCGTTCTTCGTTTCGGCGCTCATCTTCTTCGGACATCTTTGCGCCGTTGCTACATCTCCACCCACTTGGTTCTGACGTTGAACCAGCCACCACTTGCGGTCCCACCACTTCCAGTTCGATGATGCCTGCCGCTGCCTCCGGCGATGCGCCCGACTCTGATGTTTCCAGTTGCGGAGGCGCATGTAGAGCTGGGCTCTGCCAACCAATGGCGGAATTCCCCCCAACGCTTGGATCCAGCCACGCACATCACCCTCTGGTCGGATTGGTGCTTCTGCTGCGTCGGCTTCGGGCTGTGTGGTTCTACTTGATTCGACCACTTCTTGTTTGAGGCGAGTCACGGAGGTATTGGAGGACAGGTAGGTGCAGGTCCCGGTCGGCATCGGCCATCCACGGCGGACCCCTCTAAATCTAAAGGCTACCACCCAGTCGTACGGGCTGTCACTGGTGGCAATTGGTTCTCCCACTGGTTCTGGAAGATGGTTTTGCTGTCTGACGGTTCGTCCTCCCTTGCTGGCTGGCCACGATTGTGGAGGTGCTGTTCCACACACCACCCATCTGGCTCCCTCCCACCTCCTTTCGCGTCAAGCTGCGTGCGTGTCTGAGGGTTCATCGGGCCACCTCGTCATCCTGGCGGTTTCGTTCCACATCGAGGTGGCTTCCGCCCGGTGTTCCGTGTGCTCCGCGTGCTCCGCGGCCTGCTGGTTCTCCTGCGTCTCCACCATCATCTCCGAATTGTGCTCCTCGTGACAAGTAGCGTGGGCGCATCCACTGTGTCAGAAACATATCCACCATAAGTGAACACCGCGTCGTCCGAGTTTGTGACTGATTCCGTTGCTGCGGAGGTTTGTTGTCGCTGCTTGCTCTCCCTTCTCCCAAAGCTCTGCCCTTCATCGATCGGCTCTCAGGCTGGTCTGCTCAAAGTAGTAGTCGAAATCGTAGTAGCACTGCTGACGGTTCCGGGCCTGCGACGGTTGCCATTGCTTGTACCGGTAGGTCGAAGGCTGCTACGATCCATTGGTTCGGCAAAACCGCCTGCAAGTGGTCGATGGACGCTTTGCGCTCATCCTGGCTCTTCACATTCCATTCCCACTCAATTCCCAGGATGACCTGGCGTCTCTTTCTCTCTTGTTTTTGGCTTCTGCGGGAGAATTCACCAAAAGTTCCTACACAAGCAAAATTCATGAACAAAACACCAAAGTAGCGGCGGAGCCAATGAATTCCTGCATCAACTGGATGATTCGTGGCCTTCCAAAAGCCCACGCCGTCTTCTGACAACACGGCCAAGCAAAACACGAGACAAACACTGAACCTGAAACAAACGAAAAGAAAATGCCTCACACTGGCTCCAATTCGCGAAGAATGTTTTGTTGGCCTTGTCATGCTGTGCATTGGGTGCCAGGGCAACTGGTAAACACCAGAAAAATGATTTTGATCACTCCTGAACGAGTGAAACAATTACATACAGGTTACATGTCGGGCATGCTGCACACCCCCCGTTTAAAGAGAAACTGAATGTTTCCCCCAGGCAAAACTTCCGCGCCAGGCTCAAGCTCTGTCCATCTTCCGGGCCCTGTAGTGTTCGTCTGCGGGTGCTTTTTTGGCAGGTGTCAACGGTTGGGATTCAACCCCAACCTACCTTGCGCACCCCTTCGTGTGGTGCTTGCAATTGCCGTGGCGCTTCCTTCGCTTCCATCTGGCATATCTAAGGTTCCAAATCGTTGCTATGTTGGAGATGCCTGCCGATGACGAGTTTTTCTTGTACGTGGAGACAATCTTGGAGAAGCAGCCAGGCCTGCTTTTGCAACACAGAATAGGACTGCAAGGGCCCACTGCAGCTGGCCTACCGGAAGGCGCGGCGGCGGTTAGCAAGACAACTCAGGTCCAGAACTGAGCCTGGCCTCCGACCCCCAAGCATATACTTTTCAGTTCCCGGCACTCACTGCGGTTTTGGCCGGCTGCACGGCTGCCACTGAGATTCCGCTTCAAAATCATCATTAGGCTCGTTTGATCTTGCACATCCCTGCAGCGTCATCGCTGCAGTCATGCTTGTAAGAATCAAGCTCTCAAAGATTTCGGCCTCCATCCCTGGCGGATGCTATTCAATTCAAGAACTCTTAACGTCGTCGCTGCCAGGTCCTCATTCAAGAGGCCATCCACCCCAAAACTTTCGGGACGGTGCCAAATGCTTGGTCAACACGTGCAGGGCTTTGAATTGCAGGCACTTTGTCTACCAGCACGGCTTCCCTTCGACCATCAGTTGCAATGTTTTTTGGTACAAGCTGTCTCACCTCTTGGTTCTTCACCTCGAGGTTCGAGCCGCGTTGCTTAAGCCAATGGGATGATGCAAGCGCAAAGCCCTACCCTACTTTTGGATCGCCCTCGCACTCCTTTTGGGCCCTCCCTAGAAGAGATATGAAAATAAAGCTGGGCCCAAAGCACGACCAGTTTGAGGGCAAACCAACGTTCACTAGGAGTATCCGCGCGGTGTGTGCCTTTGAAAATCTCAAACACATGCCCCTGTTGCCCAAGTGATGAGCTCACAAAAATAGGGCTTCGGAGATTAAAAAGGCTTGGACAAGGAGTGAGTTCATGCTGGACCATAAGGTATGTTGGGTTACATTTGACACATGGTACATTGGCAGCGTACAGATCAAAGCGGATTGGCACGGAGCGAGAGTTCAAACAATTTGGAAAAGGAGTGCATTTGAGTCGGCTGTAACTCGTGATGATCGAAATCCACCTAATTACCTACCTATGTGCCGTGCAAAACAAAAATGAATCAATTCGTATGCACTGCGACTTCTGCGCCTTGTGCAAAGATGGCATAGTTGCTACATCCAAGCCACGCTCAACCGCATCAATCATCCTCCTATTATGACAGCCGGTTGCTGTATTCTGTAGTTGCAGATGCATGCCTCCACGCACATCACCAGAGTGGATTCCTTGCCAGAATCATGTCCTTGTAGCAGGGACTCTGGGTTTCCCAGTGTGGTGGGTGTGCAGGAGCTGCTTGCAAAGTAGTCAAACAATGGGTTATACGGCAGTCGTGCAACGTCTGGCCCTCTTCAAAAGCGACTGGGTAGGTGATGTTGCTCTGAATATCCAAGGTGACGACGCGTGGTTTTCAAACTTGGCTTGGTGCACAGATGCTTGCGCAGAGAGAGCTGGCAGGATATGGCCACTTTATGCCCTCGCAGACACTTGAAGTTGGAGGAATCAAAGAGGATCACCGAGCATGCCCGGGGGTTTGAGCCTCGCGGCTGGAGCCAAAATTATCGAACTTCCTTTCTTGCTTGCATGCGGGCGATGAGGCTACCGCATGCTACCGCAACGTAAGCCCTGAGATCACTCCCACACCCTTGCATGGCATTGCCTAACGCAGATACTTCATCACAGCTGGGTTTGAGGCTCACATGAAACTACTCCCGTAATAATGACCACCACTTTGTTACCCTCCTCACTGCCCCGGTGAACTGTATGGGTTGGGCGTTATCCCCTGCATCACAGGCTCAGGAATCTGGTGTTCTGAGCATTACCTGACTGAAGTAGTCGGCTTTTGCGGAAAGCTTACCCTGACGATACTCCATGATACTTGAAAGCGGCTGCTATTGGTACCTAATGTTTCGCAGCGTGGCAGGGTTTGCGACTGGCAGTGGTGTAGTGGGCTGGCATAGGTTTTTTGAGTCCATTGCTCTGAAGTCGTTGGGGACGAGGTTAGAAAGCACGTGGATGTTGGATGTCTGTGAAATGGATGTCTCCAACTTGAGCTCGTCGACCAGAGGCATGGGAGGCGGCATGCTAATACTGCTGCTGCTGCGGCCGCCGCTGCTGCAGCCGCCTGATCCTGTGGCTTGGGTGGCTGCTGTGGTTGCCTGGAGGTTGTGGTATACAAGGTGTCTCAAACGTGGCAATCCATGTTGGAGTGCTGTGACCAGTTGGTTATTGTGAAGGTGCTCAGTGATGTCTGCAGGGTGGGAGCTGCGTGTGGTGTGCCGAATGCTCTTGCTTTGCTTTGCCACGGAGCTTGGGGAGCAAGCCCCCCGGGGCTTAAGACCTGCTCCGGACTGAGTTGTTCAGCTCTGCGCGTGTAAGACTTGTTTGCCGGGAGGCCTTCACAAACAAAATGAAATGGAAATGAGGTAGGCATATAAACATGACAAACAGGATCACTTCAGCAGCTCCTCCGCCCTCGCAGCTTCTGCATCCCTTGGAACCCTATGTTGTGCCAAAGTATCTCCCTTTCTGTCTCTGCACTTGGGATTGAGGTATGCCCGAAGAGTGAAGTAGAACAACAACGCCCGCAAAGCGACCAGCAGTCACACCTTACCTCCTCCAGTCTGCGGATCGTTTCGCTAATCATCTGGCGGACCTGCATGCGGACGCAGGGCTTCTGCTGCAAGGCCAGAACACGCCCAAGGTGTATGTCTAGCCGTCTGGCCAGCAACCAAATCAAACACGGCCCCATGTGCCTGTCCAACCATTGCTCCGATCTTGTGGCCAAGCAAGGACAAGAGATGCAAAAGTCCAAACTGTAAATCATGCGGGTACTCACGTTCACGCTGCGTCTCCTATGCCAATCTCGCAGGTGGAAAGTTCTGCAATCCTGATTCAATGAGCTGCCGCACCATGCCGCACCAAGACCATGCAATTCTCCCATCCCTTAAGAATTTTCGCTCGGCCTTGGCCAAGGGCTCTCCAGCAAGACGGGTCGCCAAGACCTGTTTACAGGCAGGATCTCTAGTCGTGCATGAGATATGCCCACACAAGTTCCCAAGCCACACCTTCAAGAGCAAAGCCGTCATGAAGCTTCGTGCCAAAAACAACCCGAAACGATGATTCGGCCAATCATCGAAATGTCCTATTGAATTCAAATAAAGGAAGGCTGGGACTCCCCAAGCCTCAAGGCCAGCCGACCGCAAGGCTTGAAAGGCCCGACGCACCTGGCCAGGCATCCACCCCAATCGTGGCTCACAAGAAGGCCCAACTGAACTAAAGTGGCGAATGGAGCTGGAATGGACAGCCCAACTAGCTGCCAAACTTTCAGCCACGAGCCAGCACCTTGCGCTGGCGAACATCTACTTGAACAAGATACGGCTTGACACAATAAAAAAAAAAAGGGTCCCTCGCCTGGATAGGCCAACATGAGGAATGAGCTCTTATGCACCACTTTAGAAACGCTGATGATGACAATATCAACCGAAAGCTTCCGGGGATTCATGCTAACTCGATCTTCAACAACTTATTTGACGATCGTACAAGATTTCTGGTCGGAAGCTTTCCCCGGCATGGCGATGCTGTCAAATGATCTCTGGAGTGAATCTGGCTCAACACAGGGACAGAACCTTCAAACCGAGACAGCCCATGTAATGGTGACTGCTGGACTCCTAGCCTTAACTTCTAAACAGTAACGCGCAACTCGCTGGTCTTTGCCTCACCACTGCGAAGCGCTGCGAGGGCTGAGCCCGAGCTGAAGAGTCGCAGTCTTAGAAATTTCCAAACGGGTGACAAGAGGAAAACACAAGACTGGGCTCATCAGGCCAGATTTTCAGACCGCGGCATTATTAGCGACGGTCCGAGTGAGCGAAGGAGTGACATCCAAAAGAGAGAGAGAGAGAGAGAGAGAGAGAGAGAGAGGCTTTGTCCAAGAACCAGCCATAACTGAAAGAAGCTTACACAAACAAGAATGCCTGTTGACCATGGCTCCGACGAATCCCACCCGGTTTCCAGACTGAGGCAAACTCACGATGCCCAGAAGAACTTCCTTACCGCCTGCAATCTGTCCATCACCTTGCATCCATAACAACCTGTGCTGATTTACAAGTTTGCAAAAGCTGCCACCAAGTTTCTGCGCCAGACCGGAGACCTTTCAAGTTGTTGAGTCCATAAACAAACAACATAAAAGTACGCGCATACAGTCACCAATTGGCAGTCACCTTTTGGTAGTGGCCGTCCGGCATGACAAGCAAAAACCATGCTGGTTGCACACTCTAAGCTGCATATGTCACGGCCTTGTCCTTGAGAAGAGCCACTGCGGTCTTCAGGGCCTGCAGCTCGGCCTAAGTCGAAGGAAAAGACTTCGTGCGAAATTCCTGCACAAAGCAATGCACAGCACTGCCACCTGCCGACTGCGGCGCCGCTTCTTGAAGGTGTCTGCCTCCAACCCGGACTTGGTCATTGAGGGCTGGGGCGGGCTTCAGCATTGCATGCTCACTTTCGACCCTGGGGTATCCTGCAAGAGCAACCCAAAAAAGCATGTTGGAAAGTTGAGAGTAATACCATCCAGTGCGCATCTGCAAATCTGAGATGGAAAGGGAAGCTCCCTGACACAGACTGCCCAGCGGCTTGCATGCAAATTGCACTAGGCCCAAAGAGCGCAAGAAGCAGGTGGCTTGAACCAGGCGTGGGCACTGAAACCTAAAGTAAGGGCAAACGCTAGTTTGATTCATGATAATGATAGATATCTGCACACCAGAAACAGATTTGTTCTCAGCAAAGTCAGCAAGAGGTTCTTTTAAGACACCTGCCCTGGCCTTCAAGCTGCACATCACTTGCAAATCCTGGGCATACTTCTGGTCTTGCTGCAAGTCCTTCCGCTTCAGCAGCCAAAGCTAAAGTGAAAGGTGCAGCTGCATGCAGACGAAGGATGATGTGCAGGCTCTCCCTTTATCAGAAGCTCAGAAAGAAGAAGGAAGCTGCAAAGCGAATCTCTTCACATCTGAAAGTTCCCAAGTCCAACAACACAAGGCAGTGTGGGTCCGTCCGCACGTCTTCAAGGTCTTCCTTCGCCTCTTTGTGCGCGCCCCGGGCCTCCCCTGAAGAAGGCTCAAGGTGAGGAACTGCAAGGATTAAGCTTATAGAATCTAGAGGCAGAAACAACAAAAAAAACCACGACCAAACGAAGCCGGGTCAGAAAGAACTTCTTCGCGCTGCCTAGCACAGCTCGCTTGGAGCGAAGAGCGGCCTCAACCTGCTCCTGGAGAAGCGGGGCTTGCCAGGCTAAGATGCAGGGACGCATCGTGTTTGCTGATGGCCCATACCCTGACTTCTAGATTTTTTAACAAGTATGTGGCAGCATTCTTGTGAGCACGGCTGTGCTGGAGAGTGCAGTTCTCAAATACCGTTAAATGGCTACATCTTTGCACAGTCTCCGCAATTAGAGAAGCCAAGGGACTTTTTCGAGCTTGAGCTGGTTGAGCATGAGATCATGCTCCTGCACTGCAGCTGCAATGGCAAGCCCCAAAAACATCACCTGATACTAACCCCCAAACATCGTGCAGCGATCGCTGCCCCGTGCAAAATTCCAGGTGAAACCGACGGCTGACTGGCCAGCATGCAGAAGGCAAATGCCGCACCAGGGGTTTATCCCACTCTTTGCCTGCTTTGCCTTCGTCTCGGCTTTTCGGAGGTCCTGAAGGGGGTGCTTCTTTGTGAGAGTCTAGGGTCAGCAAACACGCACACGCACCAGGTCCGGAAATCTTGCGTCTTCTCATTGAAGCCTGCATGAAACCCTCTCACAAGGCCCCTAAGCAACTTACTGAACATCGGATAAGTGTTGTGAAGGAGGCAAACTGCTGGTGTGCAGCGCCTCCAGCTCCTCATGGAAGCGATCAGAGAGCTTCCTGGGATCGGTCAGCACATCTGCAACATAACATTCCCAATTTTGGACTCTGACAACGCTGACTAGTAAGGCAGTGGTAGAAATAACAGCACAGGCAGCAGAAGTACTACGAATCGCAATAGTAGCCGTAGTCATCATAGTAGAAGTAGTAATCGTGGCAGTCGTCGTCGTGGTCGCAGCATGTAGCAGCAAAAAACAGCAAAAAGAGCAGTAGTAATTGTGAACAGCGAGGCCAACAACTTCATGAGATTGCAAGTTTCGAGGTCCGGAGCAGAGAGTGTCGGGGCAGAACCTCTTAAACATATGAATCGAAAACATCTCATGTATGGCGGCGCTGCTCTAGCAGCTGGCGCAAGCACGACCTCCTAGGGTGGGAGGGTCGGGAGACGAAATGCCTGCGTATCCACAGTAAAACATGCGTTCCACATGTTTGACTGCGAGACACTTCTCTTTTCCTCCTCATGGAAGGTTGTACATGTATGGCGGCGCTGCTCTAGCAGCTGGCGCAAGCACGACCTCCAAATCCAGCTCAGGGCCGGGCCATCTCCTGAAGGTAATGTTCCAAAGTCGCAGTTCATTTTAGCCTCATCCTCCAGAGAAGATCAGACACCGGCGTTCCAATTTGAAAAGCATGGATTGCACCTCCAGCTCGTAGCGAAGCAGGTGTAAGGTGCGCGCCCGAAGGCACATCCAGAGCGGCAAGAATTTTGTCCCACCGTCGCCTGAAGACAGCGGGGGAGCCAGGACACAGAAACTCGTTTCGTCCCAAGCTTTGCCAAAGCTTTTGCAGAAAAGAGAGCACGGCCGGGTCTCCGATCTTCACATGCTGGATTTTTGCACTTTTTCGTCGGCTCTTTGGCTTCTGCACTCGGACGTAAAGCCAAGGGTGAGCCGCATCAAGCATATCCAAGGGCGTGAGGACATCCGCCCGCCTTGCCTTCAAGATCTCGCCAGGTCGGGAGATGCTCTCGTAGATGGCCAGGACGGCAGCAGCAAAGCGAGTCCAACCCCAATGCAGCGCGACTCCCACTAGAGCTTTCAGAAGAGGTGTGGCATGGGTGTCCTATGGGTCACCGGTTGCAGCTCTTCCCATCTCGAAACCATAGCCCAGGCTACACCCAAGTGGGGCTTGACCAGAGGCAGCAGGCGTTGGCTGTGAGCAAGAAGCTGACGATAGGAACCTATAGGGAATCCAGTCTTGTACAAAGCATCGCCGTAGTCCCGAGGACACCTGAAAATGGCGAGGACGGCCCCCTCGCTGAGCTCCTCGCGAAGCCAAGCCTTGAAGGTGGACCAGATGTTCTCCCGCAGTTTGACCGTGGCAGCCTCGAGCAGCTCTACGTCGAACAAAAGGGCGGCTTGCCCTCATCTTCGGAGCTCTTGGCCCCGGCTTATCGGCCTCGCCAATGCGTTTCCCATTGCGCCTGACGCAGTCCGAGACGGACCCTCCAGAAGAAGCCACTGCGGTGCTCAAGGCTGAAGCCAGTAACCGACAAACCCCTTCGGGGTACTCTTCGGCAACTCTCGTCCAAGCCATGCGGCACCGCTTGCTCCGGCCTCGTAGCAAGAGATGCTTGTGTCCTCCCAAACAGAAAGTAGTGGTCCCGGCCAAGCCAGTCGTAGTGAGCACCCGCGTGCGCTTGCGCCATGGCATAGCAAACCTACAGCAATCGTACCTCCAGAAACTCAAAGAGGGCTTAAGTTCGAAGAGTTCTCGAAAGGAGGGCTGGCGCCATAGCCAACTAGAGTCAGGGTTTTCAAGCCAAAAGGGGAGACCCTTCCTAATGCAAACCTTAACAACCTTAAGGGCAAAGGATGCATGTTGGTTCCCTTGGAGAAGTTTCTTCTTGAAACTGAGGCTGACTCCGGGGCGGCCTTCTCGGAACTGACTAGTTCTGATGGGAGGCGTGATAGCCGTGCTGAAGGAAGCGCATATGGGAGCCAGGCCGACTGAAGAGAAGCAACTGGGAGTCCAGCAAATCCTGGCCCGGCCCATGAGACCAGTCGTAAGTAACGGCCCAAGGCAGGCCGCTTTTAACCGCATTCTTGGCAACTCCGCGAGCGCCGTGGGACGAACTCCCTTAGGCCAAAGGAACTGGGCCTCAGCCGCGCTGTCAAGGAGCGCTCGAGAGGCAACCCCGAGGCCGGATGGAACGGCGGAGGGCAAAGCCGGCGGAGGCGTTTCAGCAGAGGTTTTGGGGAGAAGACCGGGCCCGGCTTTGCTCACAGACGAGGAGGCGGAGCTGCAAGGACTCTCCGAGGGGCGGAGATCCCCGTGCGCTGTGTGCGCTGGAGGCTCAGAATGAGAGCTTGAGTCTGCAGGGACAGGCTCTGCGATCGCACGCACGGGTTCGGGAGCACGGGTTTCAGGCATTGGGTTAGGGCTGCAGACCTGTGAAGGAGAAGTGAAGTCAGGCAGGGCCTGAGGGTGGCAATGTGCAAAAGAAGAGGACGCAGGCGAAGAACTGAAAGAAAGACCAGGGGAGCAGGACTAGGCTGCTCGGTCGCCACTGAAAAAAAAAAGGGGCCTTTCGCGGGCATCAAAAGCTTGCGGCAAGGCAGGGAGGCCTTCGAGCTGAGCGGGGAGCAGTCCAAGGTTCTGCAGAAAGGAACGCAGGGCTTCGAAGCAATTCCCTTCCGCCTCAGTGAGCCAAAAAGGCTCGGGGATAGAAGGCTGTCTGAGGGCGACGCCGCGGCTCGGATCATCCGCCGGGTTGTCTTCTGACGCCACGAACCCAAACCTCGGGCGCAAATTGAAGAAAAGGACCGTGGGAACAGAGGATTGGAGCCGGAGATTGAGAGACGCCGAACCCGATCGGCCTTTGATCAAACTCCCTAAACACACTTGGGAATCTAAGAGCGCAAGACTCCTGGTTGAAGACCAGAGACCTGGTGCCAAGTGTTCCTCAATCACGAGGTAACTTTCCAATTCTTTCAGATTGATATGTTCACTGGCTCTCCTAGGGAAGGAGGCCAAAACACGGAAAGAAAGGCTTCTAGCGAGCTACGTCCACAAAGCGTTAGCGCGGTAGTGTTCCCCAGGCAGTTCGGCTTGGGCCTCCAGTCGCCCGCACCTACGCAGGAGTTCATCTGCTGGAAAGAAGTCGCGAATGCACAACCTGGAACGCTCGGCTTGGAGCTGAGGAGTGCAAGGCACAAGTTCGGCAGGAGCGCGCCCCCGCTGGAGCACATACACGTGATGCAAAAGGCTCATGGTCCGTCTCCTGAAAGCCAGGGCCGAGACCCATGAGCCGGAGAGCACTTCCAAAAGAGACACGGTCAAGGCTGGCAGGTGTATTGCAGCAAGAGTGAGGCTGACCAGAGGAACGAGACGCGACCAGCACGGTCGCACTATGCCCCGATCTCCGTCGACATCGGCGCCCCAAAGAGACGCTCGAGTCTGGCCCACAAAGTCTTTTGCCGGATGCCTTGGCAAACCTGCCTGCTCGTAAGCTGCGTTGCGATTCCAGAGGCAAACCCGCGGCAAGATGGCTGCGGAGTACGCGTTCAACCACTATCAAGTCATCAATGACCACCCCCAAGGCGGCGGGCCCCCAAGGTATGGCCATTCGGTGGCATAGTAGCTGGTCCAAAGAGGCAGCGTTCGCCTGCAGCAACAACCACGCGCGAGGCTTGACCAAAGCTCACCGAGTTGACATCACCCATAGCTAAAGTCCGAAGGGACGCTTGCACACGCCCGCTTTTGAAAAGAGACGGACTGAAGCAGGAGAGGCGTTGCACTTCCGCAGCCGTGTAGGAGGCGACGAACCTGTAGAGAGCCGACCGTTGAGTCGAAATTTTGAGGTTATGATAAAACTCCTTGATGTCCGATCCTGAAAGCACCAATTCGCGGGGGCTCAGTTCCAGCTGAAGGATGCACGAAAAGCTCCCCATAGTCGAGAGCCAACGGCAGTCTGCAGCTTGTAGGAGATTCGCCGGACGCGCGTCCACTATGAACCTGTCTGCTGTAAGACTCTTCGGGATCGAAAAAGCACCACAACACGCCCTGTCGTCAAAAGAACCTTCCGGGTGAAGGAGAAGAAGGCCAGAGGAGTCCAGCAAGCTAAGAAAGTCCAGTCTCTCGCGCTTGTCGGCAGCTCGGAAGCGGACTCGCGGAGGATCGATCCCCAGCTCATCGAAAGTGCAAGCGTGGGCCAAAGGATGCAAGTAAAGGCTTCGCAGCTGGTCGTCGAGAACAGGACACGGGTCGAAACGGGGTTCCCGGGGGAAGGACAGCCTGGAGACTTGAACGTCTTTTGCAAGTGCAAGGCAAGCTTGCGCAGGAAAAGCGGAGGAGGCGGAATGACTCTCAAGGAGCGAAATCTGCTCCTCGATCTTCTCCACCTTTCCGGCTGCGCGTCCCATTTGCTCAGCGTCGACGGGCGGAAATTCATTCCACTCATTGACGGCTGCACTGATGCGGGCCCAAGCTTCAAACACGGGTTCTGCAAGGGCAGCACGGGATTTAAAAGAAAAGGGTGAGCGGCAATGGCCCCGAAGGACGCGATCAAAAGACCCCAACAAGAAGAGAATCCAAGGCCGTAGCAACTAAGTCCAGGGCGATGGCATCGGGGGTGCAGCAGAGGAGTAGGCTCCAGATTCCAAAAGGGAGCTCCGGAAGAAATGGATGTCGAGACTGCCGACGGGCGAGGAGGAAAGAGGGCTGAGCGTAATGAAGGAGAATGCTCCAGCAGGCTTTGCAGGGAGCTCCACAAGGTGGCGGCATGCACTGTGTGAGCCGTGGCGCCGGGCACGGGGACAGGCGCCATGGCGAAAATTCACAAAGAGACTACTTTGGCGCCAGAGGTGTCGTTGTTTGTCTTGCTTCCTCGACCTCCTCGGCCCTTTCCGGCGCCCTTACCAGCACCGTCTTCGGCAAAACTGCTCGGAGGATCGGGAGCTCGCGACTTGCCAAGGTCACGCTTGGCCTTCAAGAAGGTGTCAAGTTCCTTCACGCGATGCAGCAGGAGTTCCGCCCATCGGTTATCAATGAGCCGCGTGCGGAAACTCTCAAGAGGATCTTGGGCAGAAGGACGTCGGCCTTGGAAGGCAGACAGAGGAGGAGGGCTCTCCAGAAGGACCTCCTGCCCTAAAGTCCAGCTTCCGGCATTGGGCGCTTTGGTCAAGCCGCCACTGCAGCGGGCCCTGGCTTCGGCGACGCGACCTTGTCTTCCCTGAGGGCATCCCAAATGCTGCCTAGGGTCCACCCAATATAATAGCCTAGCCTGGACCTGAACTCAAACCAGCTACGGGCTGTGGCAGCAGTGCCAGCAAGAGGGCCGGCGCGCCTGTTGAGGAGATCCTCTGAAAGGTTTGCCTCGATGGAGGCATAAATCTGCTCAGGACGCTTTGTCAGGCTTTCCCTGAGGATACGGTAAGCGGCAGCTTTCGAGCGCGAGGCCGAGGAGCCTTCGAGAAGCCCGGAAGATGCAGAAGAGCCTTCGGCACGGTCCAAAGCCGTCTCAAGGGTCGGAGCTCTTGCAGCTTCTTGCTTGTTCTTGGCCAGCTCTTTGACTATAGATGTGAGCGCAACAACGGCGGCCTGGACCGGGTCGGCAGTAGCACCGGCTTCGAGATCCTCAAACGCATCGTCATCACCCCTAAGACCCTCACTATCGCTTCCTACCCCTGCAGCCTGGGCTCTCAAAGCTGAGCCTGCACGCGGGTAGTCAGTCAGGCCGGCGGGCCGAGGATCTCATTCAGCTCGGCAGCAGATCGGACAACGGCAGGCTCCAATCCAGACAGTTCGGGAGCACGCCCCCGAACAACTGGAGTGCCTGGCACAGAGCCCTCGACGGGGGGCTTACGCGGTTTAGGCTTTGCAGTGGCAGCCGCAGCAGGTGGCTTTGTTGCAGCAACGAGGGCAGAGATGCCTTTGCTCATCTCCGCAACAGACGCCTCCAAGGCGCGGAACCTGGCCTCATGCACATCGCCGGGATCAGGCGCCTCAGCGGCGGTAGAAAATCCATACTGGGAATCGGCCAAGTCCAAAAGGGCCTGAGCAAACGGCAAGGACGGCTGGCCGTCCTGTCCCAGAAAAGGGCGATCAAAAATGACATCGCCTTCAAAAGTGATTGCATCGGCCAATGGGCTGGAAAGCAGCCCAACCCAGACCTTCTGCGTCGTGGTGGCAGGAGCCGAGCGGTCCTCGGCGGCTGAAGAAGCTACCTCGGCAAGGTAGGGCCTTGGGGCAGAACACGTTTAGAAGCTTTCTTGTCCCATGCTTGTTGAGGAAATGCAACAACGGTGCGGCCTTCCATGGGAGAAATCAAAATCACAGCGACGGACTTGCGCTTCGAGCCTTCTCCGGTCAAAAGGGAGCCGACTTCGTAAAAGGCATTGCACTGGCCTCCTGCCCACACATATCTGAGATCGGCAGGGCGGCTGATGCTGGCTTCGCTGTCGGAACTGGGCATAGCGCTGCTGAGGAGCTTCCAGGCTGGCAACTGAACACTGCTGAGCGATGTTCCTGCGCTCCTCTGCAACGACGAGGAAGGAAAGCGGAGGTGTCATGCGGAACAAGGGCAGGCGGAGGTTGCAAGGCCACAGGGCCAGACACGGGGCCTATCAGGAAAGAACCCTATAAAGGGGGGTCCTATGCCTATCACCCCCAAGCTGTTCCCTAACGTAGGCGCTCCACCAAACCCTCAGGAGGCAGAGAAAATCCACCACTGGGCCAAGAGCAAGGCCTATCAAGATACCGTAGCCTAGGCTGGGCAGATCTATCCCGAGCAACAAGGACTCGACTGCGGGGCACACGGGGCAGTCGAAGGGCGCAGGGATGGGTGAAGGGAGCAGAGCTACCTCCTCGAGAACTCTCCAGGCTATAGATGCTAGAGATCCCCCTACGAGACTCACCTGCAGAGGTCGGGACATGCACCTGGAGACGAAATGCCTGCGTATCCACAGTAAAACATGCGTTCCACATTTTTGAGACATACATCACATCAGCCGCTTTCGCTACCAAGCGGCGTCAGCATCTCCTGTATGCTGGATGCAGCAAGGCCGGGCTCCTCGACCTACCCGACCCTTGCAGGCTCACGGCATGCCACATTGTGAACCCCTGTTTGTGTTATGACTGGAGCTGCATAACCCTGAGCTCAAGCTTGAAGCCCAGAAATGTTGAAGGATTTCTCTTGAGAACGTGACGACTGTGACGTGTTGGCCTGCAGCGCAGCTAGCGCTTCCGTGCGTGCCATCTGCAACTCTGACGCAGCAGCGGCCTCGCGATGCATCTCCGAAGTGGCGTTACATCTCTCAAGGCATCATGAATGATGAATGAGTAATTACCTGTCTGAAGAAATTATAGCATGAGGCAATATTCAATAACAGGTCTCGCGTTTCAAGGCTGCTTAACGGGATCTACGCCTGAGTCTTCTTACCCAAGTGTCAGAAGGATACGACGAAAGACTTGACACAACCAGTACTCGTCGCTCTGCTTACATGCAATATCCCTGATCAAGCATGTTCCTTGCCATCGGCGTCACTCTTCTCTCGCAGGGAGAAGGTGGCACGTCGCACTGCTCGGATGGACTTCTGCCTGTGGACTCAACAAGTCCCACACAAGGATCAGCCATGAGAGAATGTCTGGCTGAAGTGCAGGGTTTCGTCACTCTGGATGCCTCATGTTCTTCTAGACATGAGCTGCGCCCAGTAAAGCATAACATCCAACATTCAGTCTACCGCACACAAGACGTAAGATCAATCAGAAACCATGAAATCCTCCAAGTTAGTCGGAGCTGCAACTCCTGGTCCGAGCTGACGTAGGCGGAGGACTGGATGTGCGTGGATTTTCTTGGGGTGACTGGCTTGAGGATGGTCTCTGTGCGAGGAAACCTTTATGGTGCAGAAGCGAGTCAAGGTGGTACACGGACGTCTGAACAAATGGTAACAGGGCCTGGACTGGGAGGAAAAAAGAAGAGCTGACTTCTGACTTTTGTCGCGTGCCAAAACTAAGAACACGTCCGGCAACTCAAAGCATGCCGTGCTTGTCTGCAAGGTCTCAGAATCAGAAAGTTGGAGGTCGCGGGAAGTAGTTGATCAAAGCTTGGGATGATGCCTGCTGTGAAGTCATGTAGCCCTTGCTGCCTCATCTCGACGACGCCCACCGGCACGAGACCTCAAAAAACTGACGAGGAAGAGAGGATCGACATGCACAAACACACGGGGACTTGCGAAGTGTCATCGAGCAACACAGCAGCTAAAGGTTAAAGTCTAAGAGCCACTCCTCTTTTCTCTGGGATCATAGACCAGCTGCTTTCTGCACAAAACTCAGGCTCTGACATCTCTTCGTCTAGCTTGGCGACTGTTGCAAGCAGCTCCTCGATGTCCTCAAGAGCTGTGTTCCAGGTTTTCAGGTGGCAATTCAACCTCTTCAAACCTGCAACATGGGTATCATCCGAGAAGCTTTCCAAACAACCGCAGCAAGCTTAGTACTTGCACCCATCTGTACACTTCAATTCTCCCCTTGAACGGGCCACAGCACTGGACCTTGTGTTCCTGTTACCTTCTTTGCGGGCATCTGTTGAGAACACCCCAACGTGCTCTGACCCAGTATCTCATAAAGCCCGAACCCCCTGAATGGCATCTTCAACCTGAAAGTTCAAAATCTGCCAACTTCGGCCTGCTGCGCTGCCGCCGCGGCGGCCTCGGTGCGCTCCACCACCGCACTGGCACGCTCCTGGCTGCAGGAAGACATGGGAGACTCGATGGCTTACGGCCAAAGGTTTTGGCTTGCCCGAGCCCCAAGGCACAGACTATGTCACGAAGCTCAAACCCCTGCGCCCTGCCGGGTTTGCTACATCTACAACGCTCATTTTCCCGACAATATGCACGGAACCCCCAAAAAAACATTTTCTAAAAACAAGTCGCAATCGTCGACCCTCTCGTACTTTTGGGGCGCATGAACTTGAGAATTTAGACTCAAAGCTTGTGATAGCTGAAGACTGTGTGAGGAGTCCATCATTTTCACTGCTTCCAGAGTCATCCAACCTTGTCCCTCAACATCCTGAACCCTAAAAGCACCTAAGACCTAAACCCCTAGGCCCTAAAAGCCTCCCAAACCTAAGAAAACAAGCCTTAAACACCCCTAAACCCTAAGAACCCCTAAACCCTAAAAACTCCTAAGACCTGGGAGTCAAGAATTGGGTTTGTTCAAGGTGGTGGGCAGTCAAATGAAATTACCCTGAAAAACCCTAAGCCCTAAAAACACTAAGCCTTCCTAAAGCCCCTAAAGGCAGCAGGCAAGGATGTGGCACTCTTCCGGCCTCCTTGTCCTGACCCTCCTGGATCTCACTCCTTCGCAAGGAAACATGCACAGGATTGGAGGCCGGGCTGCCTGAACGCACAAGAAACAAATCCAAGCTGCTCAACCCCGATACCCTAGACACTTCGGTCGCATCGGAGTCATGGTATGGACTTGGCGACAATGCAAGTTCAAGGCAGCGGCATGTCTACTTCTCAGGATTCAGGGCTAGTTGTTTTGGCTGGTAAGGCTGGCTTGCATACCGATCTTGGTGTAGAGTCCGTTCTAACAGCGTCTCCCACAAAAATTCATACGAGATTGACAGCAAAAATGTCCTTAGGAGTATGGGGCACTGGGTCCTACTACGCGATATATGAAGGTTTACCAGCACCTGTCTACTGTAAGGTGCGATGCAAGGAAAGAAAGCTGTGGTGCGGATGGGAAGCAGCTCAAGCTGATTCAGCCATCAAGACTTCTATCTTCCAAATACACACACGACCGCTAATCTCCTGCTTGCGCAGACATGTCTACACATGGATGCCGCCAAGAATCTCTTTGGAGGTGGCGGTGTCGGTGCACCACTGCTTCAGCTTTTCATACCTGCGTGCCATTGATTGCTGTCAATGGGTAGCTGCTGCTGTAGAGAACCTTATGAGCCCTGATGCTGAGGTTCTGACTGTCAACAAGCACGGAGAAGCTGCTGCTGCAAATACGTTCTCACTTGCCAGGACTGGACCACTTACCCCATTTCATTGACGAACCAATGACTCGTACGGACGTTCTGCTTAGTCTTTCGAGGCCTTGGTTAATTCCCCGCCCATTTTCAACATTTGGAAGCTTCATGAGTCACGCATTATGTCAGCAAGGCGCTTCGAACCGATGGGACGCAGAATCTTCCAGCCAAGCTGCCGAACTGCTTCGTCATTGAGCTCTGCCTGCCCTTGCTGCCACCTAGCCACATCCAGCCCGATCATGCCATTCCTAGAATTGGGTGAGCAGCCATTGCAATCACAGAGGCTGCCCGTAGATGATAAGAGTAAACTGCATGAAATCTACCAAAGGTCGCAGCCAGCACTGGTTGTGAATGAAAGGACAAAACAAAAGATTGGAAGCCCCACAGCTATCTTCAGAACCACAACCTGTCAAACCAAAATCCTCAGCTATGATGGATATGGTCCCCACCCTGATGATCTGGTTTGATGGTTTGATAAGTACTACTCGGATGGGGAGCCTGAGAACCCTACAACCCAAAACGTCGAAACCCTTCCTGGGGCTGCTGCAGCTCCTCCAAGAGTTCCACAGCCTTCCCAGCAGGAGCCTGGTGCCTCTGGAGTTGGAGCTGGAACAGCACTGGGGAGAATCCCTAACATGTTCAGGAGACTCCGTATACATGATCTACCCTGCGCTTACGAGATCGCATCATGGCAGCATAGACGAACACACACTAAGCGTCCTTACATGTCTACCATGCAACCTGGATGTGGCTTTGCTGAGACTACAGGTGGCCCTGTGAAAGGCGCTTGACTCGAAGCTTGACCTCTGTCTAAGTACCAGCAACAATTGTCGCCGTCAGCGTCATCCTCGTCAACGTCGTTCTTACCGTCCCCATGCTCATTCTAGTAATAGTCATCGCAGCAACAGCAGCAAAACCAGCAGGAGGCAGAGGCAGTGGTAGAAAAGGAAGGGGCCTATCAAGATGAGGAACGGGGCTGCTTTTCCTCCTCATGGCTCCTTATTGTTATGACTCTTATTACTGTTCTTGTTGTTCTCATGATTTCTCTTGCTGGTCTGTTAGTTGGCATTTGTGCCAATGTGACGGTTGTTGAAGTTTCTGTCGTGCCCGATCAAACTATGCGTTGTTTTGCCATTGCTTGTTTATGCGACTTAACTTGTTACCCACTTGTCGATTATTGAAGGGCTGTAACACGTTTTGAGGTTTACGTGTTGGTCGTTTACCGTTGGTTAATTCCCCATGTTTGGCAAATCAATTGGCGAACGTGCGTCCTCATTGCACCATTAACACGTGCACGAATAGATTGCACAGGTACCGCGCATCATTGATGCCAACGACGCGCTTCAGGATGCAATGGCGACATGGCTAGGACTGTCAGGATTGGTGACACAACCTGCTCTGGACAGACAGATATGCGTGCCAGCCTCGCGTTGCAGCCCAAAATACCGAGCACAACTAGCACCACTTTGGGCACCTGGAGAGCGCACTATCAGCAGCTAAGGACGGCAACAATTTGGAAGCACGGAAGTACAAACAAGCGGTAGCGTGTAAGATGGTAGCTCAATGACAAAACACATACATGTGACAAATATCCCCCTGCAAGGACGGCGAACTGCTTGTCAATGGTTGATATCTTTCAGCCCGACGCCATCTTCATTCCATCAGCAGCGCCTGGGGGCAAGGAAGTGCATTAAAACGCTGCAGCTAAAACCAAGAAAACTGAAGCGACGTACCCGGAGCAGTTCTATCGCTTTGCAAGCCTCGCAATTTGCAGAGACGCCATGCGGCTACCCTTTGATGCCCGCACCACTGAGGCCGGCTGTCGGGAAGCTGCAGCGAAAACTTGATGATGTCTTTGCGGCAATGTGTGAGGGTTCTGCATGGCTTTACAGGGCCTTGGGGGGATCAACTCACCAGTCACAATGCTTCATGGTTCAACGGTGCTCCGAACGCACCCTGCACAGGACTTCAAATGGGCGGTGGCCTTGCAGATGCGGCTGAATCTGCATGTCCAATACGTTGCTCATGATTCAACCCTGCATGTCTGTGGAAATCACAAACACTCAGAATCTGTGACCCATGACTCCAAAAACATGGTGATCCTGAGCTGCGGCCTAACGGCCTAACAAACTCACAGTGCAAAGCTGAATCAAATACCTCTATGCATGGAAAATTATAGCAGCTGCATATGACTTGAGAGCAGCGCGGACGAAAGCTAGATCACAGCAAGCGAGCCGAATTTTTTTTACGCACCCTGATCGCGTGTTGCCCGAATGTCCTTACTGAACCTAATAATATACTGGCTCCCAAGCCTTCATTCCCTGCTGATCAAAGGTAAAGCACCTTAAACCTCGTTAATCCCACTTTCTGTTCCATTTTCTTCTCCATTCGAGTTTCTGTTGTTGCCATAACATCCCTATATATCCTCTTGTAACCCCTGCGTAATCCCCTTTCTTGAGTCTTACATGGCCGCTGGGCAAGAACAACCACATAGGCAACACTCGATCAGCATTCGTAATAAAATCTGTCCGGCTCGTCGGCTGTGATCTAGTCCGCTTGTGGATCCCCCATCTATGGTTCCCCTTTGGATGAGCCAAATTCAAATAAATGTCTGCGCATGCCTTTCCGTCATGATTTTGCAGACTTGCATTGAAAGATTGGCTTGCTGATGTTCAAGGAATCTCAGAATAACATTTTGGCAGGCATGAGGGACAGCATGGGTAAACCTGCACACTGGTTTCTGCTCACAAGCACAACGGACAGTATTACTACTGGACTCACCGGCTTAACACGCACGTTGGCCTTGAGAACCGGAGCGAAACCTGGAGCAGGCTTTCGTCTTATGGACAACTTGCCCGCAAAAACAAGGTGCTGAATCACTGACCCTCCCCTAAACTGAAAGTCGGCGACTCTACAGCTGCTTCCTCCAAGCAAGCAGTCGACAACTGACAACACGAAAATGTGCCAACAACAACAGCCGCTTCCTCCGAGCAAACAATCAACAACAAGAAAAGTTGTTAAGGATTTCCAAGCTCTGCTCCGGTTTGTCAAATAATCGGCGTGTAGGTCTAGTAGCAATACTGTCTGCTGTGCTTGCCAAAAGAAATCGGCGTGTAGGTTTACCCATGCTGCCCCCTATGCCTGCCGGAATGCTACTCTGAGACTGCTTGAACATCAGCCAACCAATCTTTCAATGCACGTCTGCAAAATCATGACCCGCTCATTCAACCAAATCTGGCGCTTGGTGGCTGTGTTCGTTTAACACGAAGACAGTGCAAAGTCTCGGAATACATGCCGCCTGGAAACTTTGACGGTCACTGTGGATGGAGAGTG